>DVVJ01000077.1:0-21767 GCA_018234505.1 Junonia neildi neildi
TTTTTTATGTACATCCTATAAGGCTAATCTGTTTTTAATTTGTGGTGTACAATAAAGTATTTAAATAAATAAATAAATAATATTTTCAATCCAAATCTAACTTTCAACAACAGAATTCCTAGAACTGATCATCGATCTCATTCAAAACGAACAGCTCAGTTTTCTTTCTAAATATTTACTGAAATAATAATACCCTAGTTTATTTAAAGTTGGGAATATTCTCGTTTGTACTGAAGCTTTAATAATTCAGGATAACAACGGTATAAACGGGCAAATGTCAGTATGTCCTCGACCCGGTTGCCATGGTAACGAGCTCCAATAACGTGCATCCAGGGATGTAGGAATTTCAAGCCCTTTATGCAATAGGATGTACACCTTTTAACCGATTACAGAATGGGCGGGTTCTTAAAGGTATAAAGTTATTCCAGACTGGTTAGAATCAATTTTCTCATAAGTCCACACATACCTTCGTCAGATGTGAACCTATTAGAATCGCCACAAGATAATATTATAGTATTTTTTTAATTGATAATAGTATATTTTTAGAAAATTAATAATCAAGGAACCTATGTATTTCAATACTATTTAAAATTTTGTGTTGGAATATCTAGTGATTTTTTACCGATTTAACAAAATCGTTTTTATTTCCTGTAAAATGTGAATATTTTATGCTATACTAATCCACGTGGATAGTTGACGCGAATGTCAAAATTGATATTCACGTTTTCAATTTTTCAAAACCATTTTCTAAAAACGAAAATTTTATATCATTAAAATCATGATTGTATGAATCAATTTAATCACATTAAAAATAACATTTGATGCCTTAATTTGTTATAAAACTATTTTATTTTAAGCGAAGGCGTGGAATGCACCCCTTGCGCCCCCTGGCGATCCCTGTAGCCGTCCGCGATGAAAATAGATATCAGAAAAACCAAAGCTGTAATCGCTTTACAACATTTTCTAATTATCAAGTCTACAAGGTCCTCGGTGAAAAAGATTTTTTATCAAAGATAAAAGGGTTTTTTTAGTCGTAAAGAAATGTTTGTGTTCTAGAAGATGATAGATGCTTTTTTATGGGATAGGTAAATGCTGAATGGTAAATGAAAGTAAATGCTGTCGCTCATGGACATTTGCAACACCAAAGGAGCTACAAAATGCGTTGCCGGCTTTTGAAATTAACGGGATTAATTAACGGATGGGAAATTAACGGGGAAGGGGTGGGGAATTGGGCCTCCGGTAACCTCACTCACGCGGCGAAACACGACGCAAGCGTTATTTTACGCCAGTTTCCTGTGAGGCCGTGGTATCACTCCGGTCGAGCCGGCCCATTCGTGCAAATGCATGGCTCTCCCACAGTACGGTCAAGCAATCATTTCGTTGAAAGTAAATTACACGTTTTTTATTGACTTTTGTCTTAAATTAAGATTTTATTTTATAATAGCTAGACATTTATAATAGTTGCATGATTCTACATATTTTATGCTTTAAAATAAAATGACGAGTTACGACTATTTTATACCGGCTGATGTCCAGAGAGATTTAAGTGTATTTGAGTTTTTTTTTCAAAGCACTCTTTGTAACCCGTTTCACGGTTAATCCGGGTGAATCCTTAAATTAACTGTTTTACGCCAAAACTACTTTTTAATTTATTCGAATCTCCGCTTTAAAGACTTTAATCATTTCAATTCGAGATAAATGTAAATGAAAAGAACGAGGTATAAAAGCTTTTTTGTCTGATGATTTTGACGTTCATTTTTTTTTAATTTTTTATCTGTATTATTTATAAAACCGTTGAGGATTGTATTATATCCTTAATCTCAGAAACGAGTAAACGACTTTGGTAAGATAATATAGGTATATGTTTATTATAATCTTTAATATTCTAGAATATAACATGATATGACGAAGACAGGTCTGAACGATTTTAAAAATATTTTAACATATTTTATAGGAAATAGACAGTCTTTTTATATTTAGTTTTAAATTATTTAAATTACACTAATGTTAATCGCTATCTCGCTAAAATGATGCAAATTCCTCGGAGTTCACCTCGCGAATTGGAGCCAATTTCCCCTTAATGATAATCTCCACCAATAAATCTGCATATATTAGGTCTGGTATCTAGTTACCTGGTTATCTCCTCCAATAACTTGCACGGGTCCGAAGCATAAAACTTAACTCCGAAGTAGAATGTGTGCGTATCGGAGCCGCGAAGCTGCCGCCTTAATCTTTTTCCTGCATCCAGCCAGTGCTATTAATACAAAGAATTTGATTTAATTATAGATTATTTAAAAAAAATTAAGTGTTAAAAACAATATACTATAATATAATAAACCATAACAATGTTTCTAAAAAGATTTTTTATTTTATTTACCTATCCGAGGCAAATTATGTTGTAATATTTAAAAAAATTAAATTAACATGAAAACAAAAGTAACAACTCAGTGATAGACAAAATAATTCTAATCGGAGGGTCTAGACGAATTAATTAGCATTAAACATACCATTTGTATGAAAGTATGTCAATTTTGTAAGTATACGTAATTAGAAACTTGGAAATTGGCAAAGATGTAAATTTAGAAGATCTCTTATCTACTATAATAAATTTTATCTAGTACACAATATAAGTATTATTAGCACAAATATACATATATACATAAGTAACTATCCAGAACAAAGTTTTTTTATATGATTAATACCTATTTGTCTGTTTTATTGTGTCACATAGCTAAATTTCGAAACGACTTGGAATGTTTTTTTCATTGGAAGATTAATTAATTATTTAAGAAAAGACAATAAAAAATATAGAGTTGAGCGCGAAAAAATTACGGAACTCATAAAATTATTAGACGTGGGCGAAGTTGTGGGCAGCACTTATAAATACGTAAGACGGTTTGTAAAACCTCTAATTACATATTAAACCAGTGTTCATTAGCATATAAATAGAACACACATTATTCACAATGCGCTCACTGATAGAGGAAAGTTCTAAACATTACATTTGACTTACTTTCAGCCCTACACGAGAATGAAACAAGAACAAACACTATAGCAATAAATCAGAGGGGCACTTACCGTCTGGTTATCTTGATCCACGTAGCGCAGACCAAAGTAAGCCGTCTCTAGAAGATCTAAGTGCCTGAATACCACGTCGAGCAACGCCTGGCCCGTGCTGTTGTCCTGCGAACAAGAAACTTATGTTCATTTCAAAACGCCTATTAACTAATTAAAATGAACTCGTTAAATCTGCACAATATTTTATTTGTTCTTTTTACCTTTTATCTTAGGTACGTACCAAAGACAAAATTTAATTCTTTCGCCAAAAATGGTGGCGAAAATATAAGGATGTGATAGACGAACAGACGGGAATGACTTCATTGAGATTTGTTTTTGCCAGAATAGAAATAGAGTACTTGAATTCAAAGCGAAAATGGTAAGCAATGGTAGATGAATGAAAATGAGTATTTTCATCAAATTTTAAAAGCGAATTTCTAAAGCTCTACAATGGATTGAAAACTGAATATTCACTTTTAATGCACTTTGCGTGAACCGTACCGCCTACTTGTATTTTATCAAATTTTAAGAATTAAAAATACTTTAAAGCGTTATGATAACGAACGATTTTTTTATTCGATACTTATAAATCAATTTAGGTATCTGATTAATTTTGAATTTAAATATCATACAAATATTTACATGATACTGATGCATTACTGATGCATGATATGATGCATTATTTAAAATTTTTATCTGTTTTTGTTTAGGTTAATTTCATGAGCGGGTGATTTTATAGTGTAGTATTTGTCATGTCAGGCGCAGATGAAGTCGGAGACAACAGCAAGCTTTTAATAATAACAAATGTAAGACTTAGATTACCTTATATCTTAATAATTTTTCACAGCTGTTAAGATAATTTTATAAATATGTGAAATATTAACAACTAAGACTTATCTGTAATGTAAATAAAAAAGCTAAGTCATTCAGGTTGTTTTTATTAAACGACAAACAAAAATTTTAATTATTTTAATTATAAGGCTCAATAAACTCTCCAATATAACATGATACTCCTTTTATAAGGCTGTTGAGTATATTAGGTTGCGAATAGGCTCATAAAAAGTAATGTACCTATTGTATTAAACATTCTGTTACATTTATTAAAAGGTGTCGTATCCTCCACTATGCCCGAGTTCCTCGAAAATGAAAGTAAAGTTTTTTGTCTGTCCCTAGAGAACCCTTTTATCTCGGGGCAAATGTATCCTGCGTCCTATGTCATACCAGCTTTCATAGCAATGAGTTACATTAAAATTTATTACGGGATAACATTTAATAAATATTCCGGTGGTATATAGAAAATAAGATGGTAATATTTAAAAAATATTTATTACCTTATTACCAAAAATTTTGTCAACAAAAACAGCTCAGTTTTAGTTGTATTTTGTATTGCTGCAGTTGTCTTTGAGCTTCCCGCATTGACTCGTCTTACTGAATTAAAATGTATAAAATATCTTTACCGAACACAGGATGCCTAACCCAATTTTTTTCCTCCTTCAATTGCTCAGTTCAAACACATTCAAATAATGTTCACAAAAACACTCGATGTTCTTAGAACGGAAACTATTAACAATATCAAAAATGGTAACCATAAAATTGTAAATGTTAGAAAGTCATCAAATGTAAATCGATCCCACGATACAAACATAATATCTCCAATTAGCATATCTTGCTTTCCACAATTAGGCTAATTTCCACGCAAGTTGTAAGACCAGTAGGCGCTGGTGATGCTGGCAATATAATGAGAGGGCTCGCTTCCGAACTCTCACGCGGCGAGGATGCGTGATCATGCGTGCGTCTGGTTATCAATGTGCCACTAAACTGGTCTTTAAAAATTATCCTGTAATTCTTTGTATTAATTATCTAATTTTATTGAGCGATTCGTGCTGTAAAGTTTTGCTTTATTTTAAATGTTAATAATGATAGTGTATATTTATTTTTATAGGTGGGCACAGATTACATGAAACGGAAAAAATCAATATTTGTATTTGCCTATATTATAAATAAAACATTTAAACATTAAGCTTTAACATTTTAAGGTCATTAACCGCGAGTTTTATTTCAAAATTATACATGTCGATTTAATCAAAATAATAAATAGACACTGTTCATTTTTCAATGTATTCATTTAATAAAGCAGAATTAGCGACTGCTGCAGTTGCATCACTAGTCGTAGAACAATATGGGAAATTGCGACGATCATGTTACGAGTATTTATTTATTTATTTCTATGCTTGTACAGTACAAAAATATTGACAAAGGGCGGGCTTAACGTCTATGCCATGTCATAAACAAACAAATTGACGTACATATTATGTATAAAACATAAAATAAAAATAACTCAGCTCAAAATATAGAGCCGACAATCAAAGTGCTTTATTTATTAATTATTTACGAACCTAACTAAAATTATAACAATATTTAAATATTCAACATTCATTTCAATGCAATCATAACAATTTGACAAAATAAATTGCAATTATGTGGCCATTCACGTGTTTAATATGATGTATCGTGACCGCGACTATTTATTGTTAATTTATAATTATTCACAGACGACCATTCGACATGTTTTCAATAACACAAACATTATAAACTACGGCAGCTTGTGGGAAAATTGTGAAACGTTCGCCGGTTTGAATAATAAATGATTTAATAACAGAGTCTGTTTGTTCCGAACGGACCATGTTCAGATCAAAAAACAACAAACGATTTGAAAATCTGGCGATGGCGGTAGGTTGCGCGTGCACGCAATAGTAGCCGCGGGCCAGCCTCTCAGCCTTTATGGAACGACAAACAGTTCACCGATGGCAGTATTTAATTTTCAATCTTTTTGTGCCTTATTGCACGTTAATTAAGCCCCACGGCTAGAGTTCATTAATTTTAGTGTAGTGCTACGTGCATTTCACTGTAATAATATAACTGGTATTTTATAAGAAA
This sequence comes from Junonia neildi neildi, assembly GCA_018234505.1. Classification (NCBI taxonomy): domain Eukaryota; kingdom Metazoa; phylum Arthropoda; class Insecta; order Lepidoptera; family Nymphalidae; genus Junonia; species Junonia neildi. Next base: position 5,995 of record DVVJ01000077.1, read on the forward strand.
CGTTGCTATTGTAGAAATATTCTTACTAGATATTCTCGTTTACATGTCTGTTTAATTTGTTACGCAAACGGTTTCTGTTTGGTGATACTAAGATCACGGACAATAGCTATGCAGATAGTCAATGTGAATTTTAATCTTGCCTGTTCTAATATTACAAAGAGACACTTCATCTGTTTCATTGTGTAAAAGCTTCACTAGACTATTGTTTATAAGAACCTCGAGTAGACGATTGTTCACAGCTTTAATATCAACGCGAGCAACAGGCAATAAAGACGTCAATAAAACAGAAACGAGGTAGGAGTGTACGAGGTGCATCTACGCAGTAGACCGTGAAATGTTGTCGACTCAATTTGTTGCTGCGACAATACTCCTTACAAAGACCTTCACTCTTCTATCGTAAATTACAGAAAGATTCTTTCCTTTTTATCACAAAATACAAAGTTTTCTCCTGTTTGATTCTTCCCGGATACACGCAAGGATCACTGATTCAATTAACGAGGAACGGATGTCGACTATGACTCTACATGGATAATTGTCAATAACACATTATGTACATATAAATCAATTTAATTAATAATTTAGACCGGTGTCGATTTTTTTTTTACTAGTAATATTAGTTTTGATAATCTTTACACAAAATAAGTGAATAGTCAATTGCTAGTATCAAAAGCCATGGACAATGTCTTTCAATGTGTCATTTATGTCAGTATGAATACTTGCTAGAATTTTAAAATTTCCTTTTAGAATGATATCTAAATTGAACGAACTAGGAACATTCACGAGCTGTTTATGTCAAATTACACATCGACAAAATGAAAAAAGAATATCATATCGTACATGTATTTTTAATGATTTTCATAAATAATAATAACATTTTTTTCACTTCACAAAACTGCTTCATATTTATTTATTTTAACTGCACAAAACCGCTGCTAATGAATATTAATGCCTTATTTTCTGTTATGTTAATTTTATACTAATGAAATGCAGTGAAATAAATCCTAAATACGATATAGCAGAGCCAAAGTTGTCAACAATAAAGCTTTCTATCAGTAAATAAATAATAATTTACATCGTAATTTTGTTTTCTGATTTACGATAAAAAGAAAAAATCTCACAAACAGCAGAACACTCAAATAAATTGATTCGTAAACATTGATAAGGTTCGTTTAATCGCGTAATTTGTTATCGAATGTAATCACTCTCCGATCCCGGCGTGGAATGGCGTTAGTTAGAACAAATAAATCTTTATATATTTGGTAATGTGGAGGGAGAAAAGTTGTCACCGAATCCGCTCGAGACAAATGTCCCTTTGTAGATGGGGAAACTGGAGGAAAAGGACGGCGATTTATCTAAAATAACCATACAATTTAGCAGAAACGTCGAACTGTCGTCGCCTCCACTTTACCCGAATTGAACGATTTCAACTCGACATATCTACAGAATTTGCTTGACGAACAAGTTTCTTTAATGTTATAAGGCAAATAAGACTGTTTCGCAAGGTTTTCTCTTTGTTATCATTTATATGACTTTTGTAAGAATATATGTGCCTATATTAGTAAGTATTTGAAATAACATCTGAGTTTGATTCCTTGAGGGTTCTTGAGGAATACTGTTTATATAAACAAAATTAGATATGATATAATATGTTCTCGAATTTGGATAAATAATGTTTAGTTGATATAATATTAAATCTTATTTTTCATGACTTTATTTGACTTTGAGGAATCATAATTTGTCTACTTTTATTACTTACGAAAAATATATTTTATATCAAAATATGTGTAAGAATAGATTAAAGGAGTTAAGGACAGGTGGCACGGAGGAAAACTGGTGCAGGACGCGGGGTACGGCATTCGCGAATCACTCTCACATTCACCACGCGACAATGCCAGCCAAATAGAATTTAATATTCATAGAGTCGACGTACGATTCAGTGAATTCATCGCCCGCACCTTGGACCCGAGCCCCGCATATAAAAGACCTTCCTTGAGCCCCTGGGTGTACTTCAAATAATTCGTCTCGGAATAGCTGCACTTCAAAAGTGCGGGAGCAGAAACGGAAAAAAATTCACGCGTTGTTTCATCATACGGCGAAATTGAAAATACCGACAGCGTCCGCCGGGACGTCCGTCGAAGCAAGCTCGGCTTTGAAATAAGCTTTCCATTTTCTGATATAGGAAAGTAATAAAGAATTTATAGAAAAGGTGTTTGACCAAAGTAAGCTTTTAGCAACTTTCGACGTATGCCCTTGGTAGAAGTAGGTAATATAAAATTATAAGTTTTACTTATAATTTTATATTTGAACATTTGATCAGTTTGTTATTATTCGGTTTAGTTGAATCATATTTAAGTAGTTATTAAGCTGTTTTTAAATGTTACCTGCATCTCATGCAGCAGTTCTCGCTCGTCGAGCAGCACCACGCGGCAGGCCAGGGTGCGCGGCGCGGGACAGAGGCATTCCATCATCCTGCTGTCAGCACCCGCTGTAAACAAACACTGTTTTAAAATCTACTAAAAGCATTCGATGAATGGATGTTTTTTAAACAAATAATTATATTCATGTGCCTGTGATAGATGTAAACTATTTTAATGTCGTATTATCTACATCTACACTATTAAATATAGATGTATGCATTCGTATGTATGTGTAAGGAATAAAGTTAAAAAATGTCGCACCGATTTAACGTTTTTCTCACAATTACAATGTATAGAAACCATAATATGCCTAACTATAGGAGTTAAGACCCTATGATTACTTTTTACAGTTAATACATACAACAACAAAATAGATTTTATCCATTCCTTTGTACTGTCCTTATGGAAATAAATCATTTTTACTTATAGTATTTCAACACCTAGGTATATTACTTTTAACTTAATGAAATAGAATATTCAATTTCAAAGGTATTACGGATTTCGTCCTCTGTTTCAATTCCTCACTTACGACACGGACAGCCAAGGCGCGTGACTGAAGGCTTAAAAAAATAAATGTCCCTTACATGAGTAGCTCTAGTGTAAAGCCTGGGCGGGCAGCTAATACGCAAGTAAATTGTTCATCCATATAAATAACTTTTATACATACACGTATTATTGCTTTATATTTTATCTTACTCGTAGATACATCTATTCATCGCTATTCTCTCCACAAAGCTAGAAGTTGTTTGGAGGCAATTACTGAGTTATTTGCAACGAGACTCTATAGTAAAATACCAAAGGGTTAGTCGAAACCAAATATATCCTCGTTAAAAGTTAGTCCGGGGCGAACGCGCTACGTTCACTGTTTTAACAATTTTATTTTAATTAGTAACGCGCCCTCTCTAATAGGCGGATTTGATTTGACGGATTTTTTGCCCACGTATACAATTATGTTGCGCCGAGCCGTATTGACTGACGGACGTCCATTGTACCGAACTGCGGATTGCGAAGTTAATTTTTTTTTTCTTAATTAACGCTTTACATGTGACATTTAATTATTCAATATTTTTTTGCATTGCGATATCCCATTAATGATTAAACAATTAGAATTTAATGTTTACTTTTAAATGTATATGTTGGTACATAAATAATCTACTTCTGTATTGAGAACAAATGTAATTTACTTGAAAGATTTAGGATCGGATGCTGTCGAAGGACATTAGAAATCACCGTAAAAGAATTTAGTGCATGGTCAAACTTCTAACAAGCAAAACTTCGAAACAAACAACAAAGACGGCAATACGAACAATTAATCCAAACGACCCCGACGGAGATTAGTGCTCCCTCTATTGACCCCACGATACGCCCACACATAGAAAACATTTTCCCGCTTTTGTCTGATAGGAAAACAAAAAGAAGATTTGCGATTGACAACGTGGCTTTGCGCCGAACGCGGCTGTAGCCGAGCGAAGATCACTATTTAATCACAGAGTGGTTATGTTGGTGGCTCTGAAACCCATAGATACTCGCAACTAACGAACTGGTTTCATGACAAAGAAATGAAAAATCGTTTTTTCGAAAAATAATACATAGCATTTTTAAATTCATGTGTAATCTTATCACCATTGATGATTGTTGGTACTTTTACAAGATGAATTAAAATCAACAATTAAGCATTTGTTTTGTTTACGTGGAAAACTGAAGTAAATCGTTAGATGGCGCGCAAATTGTTTTATTTCTTTGTTAGATACACACAGGAAGTCTGTGCTGATGAAACAATGCGTCAAAAACAGTGACTATCGCATTAATACAGTTTAACAATTATCATTCGTGTTCCCACGTACGGGCACATGGGAAATAATGTGTATCAGTGAAACGAACTCTACTTTGATATGTTTCCTGAATAAACGTACTGTACTACGAATGATACATGAACGTATGTGTAGGTACAATTTAATAACAGTTACCAATAAAATTATATTTGGATTCCACTCGCCATTTCCACGGAAATGTCAGTTATTGCTTTTCTATCTAATATAGTTATATAAAATACTTATCAAATATACATAAATAATATACTAATAGTAATGTTTTATTTGTTTGTTCGCATTTTATGCTTTGGATATCTGTCATCCGATTGCTACAATTTTTTTTACTTAATTAACGTAAGTAAAAAACCTTTTGTCAACGGTTTCGACGACGTGGACGGTCTAATCGGTAATCGCGTCAAAACGTAGCTTTTGTATGTTTCATTGAGAGATTATCTATCATCATTGCAATATTCATATTTGTTTTATTTTTGTTGAACTAAAGTTCTTATTATAATAAAATCTTATTATAATATAGTACATATTTATAAGTAAACCAAATGGCTAACCTATTAAAAAATAGTTACAGAGATTATCCCTATCCACACAGGAATGTAGATTATAATAATACCAGTAATAAAGAAGTATAAATAAATTTGAAATATACGTTCTATTACTTAAATTCCACGTGAAATCGTGAATAAAATACATATAAAGAAATAGTAAAAATAAAGCGTCTACAATATCGTTCTAAAACTATGAAATCCGATTCTTTATGAGGGTGACATCTATTTCAAAGTGAAATAAAAGCAATAAAGATCGCATATTTACGGCACGTTGGACTAATTATGTTTTATACAAGACAACGTTGATTCATTCGAGGCTATTCTAAGAAAAATATATGGTGTACCTATGTTATATTTATGTTTTGTTTATTAAATTATTTATAATAATTTACTTTTCACTAAAATATATATATATTTTTATTTTTATTTTATATATCTTAAATCTATCTTCTTTTCGTATGGACTGTATTGCCCGCTATATGACTCTTATCACTCACCTCCAAAGATTGACTGGAAGAGATCTCTTTTAGAGATAAGCCCGCCTTTGCGTATTTTTTTTCCTATTTTTTTTATTCTCTATAATGTCTTTTCTAGTGCAATAAAGAATTTATATAAATGCGAAACTAAAATAGTTTGTTGGTTTTTCTTCTGCTTTCACGTTATAACTCCTTAAGCGATTGCGATTACATTTGGCAGACCTAAAGTTAAAAGTACAGATTAAATAATAATTTCAAAGCAGTTTTGGAGAAAGGACAAACAGTTTTCTTACTGTTACTATTTAAGGGTACATTTACACCAGAGCAGACGAGCGAATGTTCGTTCTAGCCCCAATCGAATAAATTATTTTATTAAATTTTAAACAGGCATAGAACATTCTTTCGCAGTTCTATCTGATACAAAATATTCTTAGAATATTCTTAGAATGCTCGCTCACTTGATGCAGGGTGCAAGGTTCATTACGCGTTATTAATAAATAGAACGATATTTATTGACCTATTTACTTTATTAGAGAAATGGTAAACACTGAATTTTATTCAGGAATGATTAAATGATATTCAGGTGTTAGCGCGTTTTAAACCATTAAAATATTCTTAAGATCATAGAAAACATTGATTAATTATTTATAATTTTTGGGAACACTATTTTTCAAAAAGAAATGTATCAAAATTATTAATAGTACGAGTAAGAGATCGTTATTATTGCTCTGTAATTTGAGTTTTTAATAAATAGATTACCTATTCATCTCAAAAAAACTTATTTTTATTAGGTTAGTTAATAACGAAAATAAAATATACTCTTTTATAACATAAAAATTCAATAGTAGGTACGTTTATTTATAAAACAAAGAGAAGGAATACACAATAGCGAATAGTTGAGTCACAGTTTGTTTTAACTATGCATAGTTATTATGTGTTTAAAGCTACCAAAGTTATCAATTAAATACTAACAAACACCAATTATTTATTGTTTTCACTAAAACTATGTACGGTAACCGACTATTTATTATAAAATTAATTATGTCAGTACCGAATTTTATAATTCAACGGAATTATCCGCTATCTGCAAGGCGAGAGCGGGAAAACATTTAAGCATTACATATTGGTTCCTACTTGCTTTATATCATACATTTGTTGTTAAGATATTATACTCGTATTATACAAAAATGCAGAATGTCTTTGGTTCTTATATTACCTACTTAAAGTCGCCCTGTAGTAGGCGAAGATGGGGTGGCTTCATACAGTTTTTATATTTTGTTTTATAGAGTTTTCTATAACAACAATATCTGTATCGATTTATTAAAAACTAATAGTCTTTCTATCTGTCTATATATTTAAAATATTTGATTTGTAAAAAAACACTTATGCGGCTTTTGGTAAAAATTTGAAAAAAAATGGAAAATGTACGAATGTACCCTCCATTCATTCATTCATCCTCCTTCATACAGGCCATGAGACATGTGAGAAAAGACACAATTTGAGCGTGTATTATTTAATTAATTACAAAAATCAAAATATTAAATTTCGTTTATGAAAATTAATCATTCCCACCGACCGGGGGTACGTGACGCCCCGTTTCATCTGTTTTATATGGTATAGGTATATAATTTACGACCTAAATACCTATCTACTTATTTCTGAAAAATATTAATACCAACATAACATTAAATGTATGTGTACAATAATCATGTACCCTAAATGAAAGAGATAGTTTTCTAGTTCAAAGTCATGCCGAGTTCTTTTGTCTTTTCCAAGCTCCAATACTTCAAGATGTGAGTTATGTTTTAAAAGACATTCCTTACATTCCTCTTCTTTGTACCGTACACCGTACCGTAAAATATACAAATTTTTGCTTTTTGCAAACAATATTGGACGAGCTGCTTTAGCTAAAACGTCTCAATTATTATTGGAATTCTATTATAGGTAATATTTGGGTTTTTGAGGTCAAAATTGTTCCGGCTAGTCTATTTTGAATACGTGATTTGGTGCTTGCCTAGTGACGGATTGTTGATTTTATGAGAGAAGACATGGCGATATAGGGTGATATTATTGTAATGACAGTACATGTATAATGAACAGTTGTTGTACTAATATTCCCTTCTGGATTGGCTTTAACATTAGTTATTTTATTTACGATATTCAACGGCTTAAATCTTATAGAATTGAGAAAAAAATAACTTAAAACCAATTAAGTACACTGTATTATATTATTGCCAGCACATTGTATTATTATCGTTAGCTTTACAAAGACCCTTCAAAAACAAGGACGCTGGAAGAAAATTGAACGCTCATTATTAATCCTCATTCCATTGCTTCAATTTTACACAGACCTCGATCGTAATGAGGAAATAGAATCAGGGGCAATCAGAACATCTGGTGGTTCACCAAGATGGAACACGCAACTTTGACGAAGATGATTAAAATACTACAAAGGTAACGTTTTGCCGCCATTAAATACCACAAGACGTAATGGTATTTATTTATCGATAGTATGTAAGGAGATGGTGTGAATGACTTACTATAATATTCTACAGATCATTACACCATGCAAATCTCCATGACGAGCTACGGCGCAGCGCCTTCCATAAATGGCTTTTGTGCTTACAATAGACATTATTATAGAGAGATTGAGTAATTTTGAGGATATGTTAATATAATGGATCAAAATAAAAAAAAATGTTTACAAAATTATAAACTACCAAGAGAATTATGGAGATGCGTTATCCAATTTTATATACATTTTATTTATAGTAATATTTAAGTATAGACGAAGGTGCGAGCGGACGCCACCGCATGCCGTCACGTGCCCCTACCACGCATACTAATGGCCGATTCTACGGACGACGAAAACTCACTATTGTGCTGTGAACTTACATTCACTGGTCAAGAGTGATAGTTCACTGGATATGCTAATTTAAATAGCGGTTTTATTGTTTTGACTTTATTTGAAAATAATTCTCCTTTGTTATTTTTTGTTATTTGAAAAACTTAACGGAAATTCGAGCTACTCGTAAGCTGTATAGAATGTTATATTTTAAAGATTATAATTTAAACAATACCATTAATAATGTTTACTATATGATTGTATCAAATTTTATTTAACATATTTATTAATAGTTGTAGGGCACGTAAGCTCATATATTTATAATTATTATTAAAAATACAAAATGTATATCAGTCACAACGTATGGTGACTTTAACTATGTTATACGTCAAGACAGAGATGTTAACTGTATCAAATCGCTGTGTTTACCAGCTGTAATAATATATTTAATAAATGACTCTTTACGTAAATGACTCTCATTACAAAAAGTTTAAAAGCATTTTACAAGCTGTCAATCAAAACCCGTTACAAAGCAACGTCCACGAATGCCAATACATTGCGGTGTCATTATACTTGTGATAAGTAATAAGTCTTGCGTGTACTAGCAGTACTTACATAGCTTATAGGTATATACATTTACATTTTACCTAGAAATATTTGTATTTTTAACTCACATTTTAGTTTTAATCCTATATTTTAGATAAAATATTGAAAAAAAAACATGATACACCCTCTTTTTTCGACTTAATTATCGAATTTTATTCAAATACACCAAAATGAAACTATTCTATGAAAATGAAACGTGAAAACGTCCCGTGAAAGGCTCGTAGCAATGCTATCAATTTCGGCAATTTATCAACTGATATCATTCACATCGTTTCCAACAAAAACGAAAATCTACAAAAACCCTTTCAATTACAAGAGTGGTGGTGGCTATATCATTTAGCCTATGTTTCAAAGCGTATTACACAGAACAGAAGCGTATTATACAAAACAGAAGACAAAGTAAATACCTCCACGGTTTACGATGCAAAGCTGGTTCTCAATGAACATCTCAGAAGTAACTCAAAATTGCGCAACTTAATAAGCTGAGTTGCTGAAAATGAATAATTTATTTAAAGTGATAAAGAAACCGAATTTAGGGGCCGTTATTGTCTTGAATTACGAAATTGAACACACTGCGCCATAAGTAGGTACGTTCCTATTAAGTCAAATGACCCAGCTCAAATTTTATACGGCAATAAGTCGCACGCAACTTCGTGAGTGCCATATACAATGTATATTGTTAAAAAGAAGTATACAATTATACACACACGCGTAGACAGTATAATCTCGAGACAGACTTCGAGTTAAATGAATAAATGGATATAGGTTTAATTAGGTTCGTAGACACTAATGTTCCGACTTCGCAATTAACTAGATTTGGAGCAAATTGTATGACGTCTGTGTCTTTATTAGGTTTCGTATATAACGTACATGCGTTATAGCTATGTTGTGTTAATTTTGTAAAAATTAGGAGCAAGAAAAACTTAATGATTTTTAATGCTCCTTTGTCGTAAACACCAGGAAAATGAAAAAAGGGATAGGTACAAGGAATAAGGGCGAGAAAAAATATAATTATAGTCTTCCGTGAGGCCATAAATGTTCGGACTTCGGACACACGTTTTTATTAATACAAAAAAATGTGAATGAAAACATGACAAAATTATAAATAGAGAATTCGGTGTATTTGAAGTAGTTTAAATCTTTTTTGAAGTAGGTTAAAAATAGCCGTTTCTTATATCTTATCTTATAAAAGAAACAAATTGTTAAAGTTCCAATGGATATGTAATAAAAGTAACCAATATATAAGTAGACCTTGAAATAAACTTAACAGATGACTTGGATTCAAGTGCTTACTTGGAAGACAGCCAAAAAGCAAGCTTGCGAATTGCTTGCAAATGATATAACGTTGGCGACATACGTCGTACACTGTTAAACTACGAAAAGTGCCAAAGAATTTTAAAAAGGGAATGGAAAGACACTTGGGAACATTAAATCGGAGAGAAACCGAGTTGAATGAGTCAGAAATAATGTATTCCGACTACAGGATCCTGACGGTTTCGACAAAGAGGTTAAGCATTTTGGTTTCCCAAAATTATTAGGTACATTTATTATTAAGAGTAATTTCTCGAGTCTAAAATTACCTCAGGTAGCTCGCGGCGATCTCGCCCTCATAACAATCAGAGGAACTGAGATCAACCGGCCCACGTGAAGGCTTACCTTCTCCGTCGCTACCACGCCCCCTATTTAAAATTTTTCAACTCGCCTGGGAATTAACTAGTCCGCTGCTTTATTCATTATAGAGTTGAAACGTTGTTCTATAATAATAAATTGAATTTTAATATGTCTGGACGTCGAATGTAAACGAATATTTTTCATAAGAAAAAGTCATGTGTAAATAAAAGTTATTGCCTGTGACTATCGGGATTTCCCAATAATAAAAGTGACTGTTTCGCAATGAAAATATTAAGTTATAATATTTTATGGAGAATAATACTATTTATGAAAGTTACGAGAAAAATAATGTTAACTGGAGTCTATAAATTTTTATTGATCGAATTTGAATTGCGTGAGAAGAAATTACTTGACCGAATATTTTATTTATTACTTTACTTTTTGAAAACTATTAATACGAGCGTTAATTAAAAAGTTGCACTTGTTAACTAAGGATCGTCAGTTGCGAGTGTAGAAAGACTGACGGTTTTAAATGGAATTTTAATAACGACCGTTTTGCCGACAGCGCATTAGGATATGAACGATGCATGAGTGTGAGATCTAAAGCGCCCCACTGAAATCCCGGGTACGAGATTAATTGTTTCTATTAACTATGAATGGGCGCTCGTGTTACAGAGAAACGTATTGGTTTAAGTCAAGGTTCTTGTTATTCGTAATTCGTAATTCAAGTATATTCAAATAAGAATTTCGCAATAATGAAAGACCTTGTAAATAAATAATCTAAAGTGTATAGTAACAGATAGATGTTTTATTATCCTTTAAAACAGAATGGAATATTTTTGGAAACAAAAATACGCAATAAAAATACTGAACGATAAATTTACGTATAATAAAATATTCAAGGCGTAGCGCTTCACCTGCGAGAGAGCAACTAACGAATAACCCTCTAAAACTTTGCTCTATATTCACTCCTTTGTGAAGCGTTCCTTTCACACCAAAACGCCTCTTAATGAAATGCGATCGTCGCAAATTCGTCTAAACTTTCGCAACAATGAGCAGAGGCAGCGGGTATCGTTTCTCTGGATACGAATGATGTGCCCACCCGTACAAGATTCTATTAAATAACAACTAAACTTTGAGAATCCATGACTCGAGAAGCGTAGCGTGAAGCGAATGAAGCGATATTAGTTCGATTCCGATTGGAAGTTTCTGACCGCAAACTGTTCGTGACGGGCTCTCGACTTGGAGCGAAATATTGACTCAGGGGTCCACTGTTGCGTGCAAGTTTGTCAAGATTTGTACGGCATCAGCCTTTAGTTTTCAATTACTTGAATGCAATATTACTATTACATTACCTTATATGTATTTTAACATGTCTCTATGTAATTTTCATCTTTCCAGCTCCTATTTAGTGTAGAAACAACTAATACACTAAAAACAATTTCGCAAAATCCTTCCCTTGTTGTTTTCTTTTATCCTATAGGTATATGGTATATTTTAGTGCGATTATCGGAACAGGAGCGCTTTGACGGCCACGATTCAATCTGGTAATCGGAAATGGGCATTGTGCAACAAAGGCTCCATTGTCCGCCAGCCGTCCCCACCGCACCCGCGCCGACGAACGGACGCGAATATTCATGTCATATTCGAATCATTTACTCGTACGATTCTGTTCGACGCTGGTTATGATGCAACTAATCAATAGAGCTCCATGTGAAAATGAAATGTTTTTAATTGTTCATTTTATATGAAATTTTTGCTCGTTGCGCTTTTTACGAACAACGTGCATACGGAACTTTAATAAAAACTATCACAAAAGGAAAAAACTGTGCTTTTCGGGAAAAACTGTGCTGTGTTAAATCTTAAATGATTATTGCATTTTCAAATATCAAATTTTGTATTGTTTATCATCATTATTCACTGCAAGTAATTTAAATAAAAACAATTATGTACCTACTTAAGGCAAAATTAGTCTGAAAATTAAATTATAACAATTTTTTTTTAAAACTTCACTACTACTGCTTTTAATTTAATAGGTACTTTACTTTTTTTACTACTTTAGTTTAACATAACGTAAATATGATGTGAATTATAAATAAACAACAATTAATTGTTGTCAAACTACTCTTATTTGGCATTGATCTCAATCTACTTGCTCACTATGTGCATAAATATGTTATGCTCTAAAACTTAAGAAAGACAAGTGGATGTGTTATTGAAAGTATTGGTATGCCTCATAATTTTGACGCTATCGTATCGATAACTATAGGAAGTTTATTCTTTTAGCAAAATTAACTTGCAGTAAAACTATACCTAACAATAATGTATCTGTGAATTATCCTTTTGGAAAGAAAATTAAATATTGAGTGTAAATACGATATTATATAATTTTAATTTTTTTATTGCTATCTGTACATGATATAGATCCTAATTGATATAAAAGTCAAGTCAATCTTGTCACGAAAAAAATCTTCTAATTAATACCTATATAAACGTAAAAAAATCTATAAAATATATTTTTAACTGTTTTTATACATTTATGGAAAATTATAAGCAATAAAAATATTAAAATATAACAAAAGAATTTAGAAATAAATTTTGCAATATTAGGAACCGTAAATCAACTAACAGAACCGTTGGTTCGGCTGCCATTAAATCTCTTAAATATTTTCAATGGATAAAGGAGTCGGGAAAAACTTCAAGTGGACGGTTCTCAGAGTGAACTGCGATTTCGTGTCCTTACCGCGGATAAGGAGACACTTGACCCTAACCAAATTCTTACGGTGCGAACTCATAAATAATTGTAAACCGCAATCATTTTACGGGAAAATTCTTTACAAATAAAGCAATTAATAGTATTTCAAAAACATATAATACTTATTACAAACTCTATTTAAAAAGTAATTTAAAATGTTAGGACTAAACTAATATACTAAAATTGAGGAATTTTTATATTTAGATATAGATAAGACCTTGGGAAAGCATATAAACTACTTTTATTTCGAACTAGCAGGGATGAAATAGGAAATGAAACAATACTTCAAAAATAGCACAGCTTAAAATAATGTCTCTACACACGACAGTTTTTCGCAGTAAAAAACATATTTTAAAGCAATTAAGTACATTTTTTCGTTAACTATAAACTTTCTTTTAAACTATATTTCTATTACTAAGATAAGTTGAGACATAATTATGTATATTATGAAAATTAATGACGATTCATAAAATACTAATTGTACTTTATAGCGTTTTTACGGTTTAATTAGACTTTTATAGACGTTCATGAATTGATTTTTTAAAGGTTAATTCTCTCTCCCTTTCGGCAATAAAAGCAGATGAAGTCGTTAAAACAAAAACATTGACATTAACTTTACGTAATTGAATTTTAAATTGAATGTTATTCCTTACTATTATTTTCTTTCCATTTTATTTTTATTACCAAATTAATTTTCCTGAAGGAAAAACTTATTCGATTCGGGATTATTATATTTATTGGAAAACCAGCTATTGGATTTCATCGATTCCCTTAAAATATACTTCCAACTAGATAAAAGAAACAAAGTTCTAAATAAAAGCCAGAGTTAAAATATAAACATACGTTGCATTATTTATTTATGTAGAGTTTTGAGATAAGTTAAAGGCCCTTTTTAATGACAATCTAAAGATATTTATTATAATTATATACGTTTTTTTTTTTTTAATTTAGACCATGCGCTTTTTAGTTAGTGATGGCACACATAGATACATACATATGTATATGGATGTTATATTTTATAATATATACATAGTGAAACATAATATTATTAATGTCTCTATAATATTGTGGCTATGAAATACGAATCGATTTCATAAAATTATTTATGTCTTACTAAATAAATAAATATTGTAATATTAATAAAATTCGTAGAAATCTTAGAATTAGTATCACGGAATTTGAATGACACTTGAATAAGTAGACGGTGAGCTACTTAGTTATTCGAAATGGGTGCTCGTATAAAGGTTGTCGGCCACCAAGACCGAGTGGAATTGAAAATATTTAAATTAACACTAGGAAGCATTAATGTCGTGTTAAGGTACAGAGATGCTCTCAGTACGATCGCGACTTTATCGTTGATAAGTAGAATAAACAGTCCGTGCAATTGTGGCTAAATCGAGTCTAATAGAATCATTACTGGCAAGGTGAGGTAATATTGTGGTCGGATGAGTGACACCGGCCACGGTGGCGGGCGTTCAACTCAGCCATAGCTGACCACGACCGCTGCCAAAGCACAACAATCACATCAGCGCCCTGTTTATACTGCCTAATGCGCTTCGCTGAACGGAAAAATTACCCATAATGACCGCCCTACAAAAAACTTATAAGATTAATCACAACTACTTACTAAATCTGGGAACAAAAACTCAGTTCTGTTTCACACTATCCATACGAGGATAGTGAACATAGTTTATGACAATTTCGCATTCAAATTGTACTTGCGAACAGTGAAGCCAGTATTCTCTACACACTTTCACAACACTTTTTAAGTTAATATTTATGTATGATATTTTGCATGTAATAAACTTTGAATCGTCTAAAAGTTATAGGTTAAGGTACACAACAAGTGTTATAAACAAAAGAGTGGGATACGCGAACTCAAGTAACTTGTGGCAGGGGCGTCGTGCCACCTGTCACCGCGGCGAACAAGTATGCACTGCCGGCCGGCGGCTGGGTCCCGCCGTGCTCCCGCGTTCACAACTTAGCTCGGGGCTCGCATATCGAGGTTAACCTGAGCAAAACAACTATAATTTTTTATACGCATTGATACTATACTTTCTTATATGCATCTTCAATTACTGTGAATACCAAAAAAAACATATTATTATGAAGCTCCTAGACATTAAACACAAACATGTTTTAAATAAGTTTCCGAAGCTTTCTAAAAGTTTACATCGCTTGAGGTGCCATCTTGTTAATTTGTATTAAAACGCCATCTCGTGAAATGTGTCTGAACTTAGTTGAAGTGTAAGCTCCTTGATCATGTAGAGACGACTGTATAGAGTTGCAACTCTGTTTTATTAAAAAGTTAAAGTTGCTCAGTAAAGATGGCAGCATTTGGGTTTTTTTGTTGTAATTTATGACAATATTAAATTTTCATTAAACTATACTAAAATTTACCCCAACTTTTTCAATAAAGTACACTTAAAGTGTAAAGAATTTCTAAAATATTGCTTATTATAAATTACTAATTTTATTACTATGAGTGGTCACTCAATGGTCAAATTTCGACCATGAATTTTTATGTTAATTGAATGTTTGAAAAATTACTTCCTATATAATTTTTATGATTTTGATTTGAAACTATGACAACGAACAAGTTTTTGCCAAAGAGACGCTACATAGATTATATTTATTAGAGAACTGAGAAAGTTCATATTTTTTGGTAATTAACATGAAATAGGTTAAA
>DVVJ01000078.1:0-21719 GCA_018234505.1 Junonia neildi neildi
TCAATTAAATGTCGTCATTCAATGAACGCGCTAGTGATTCAATTAAGTAGCTGATTTAACCAGATGACTGCGACATAGTCATTACGAGACCGTAATTCAAGGTTTTCGGTACAACGTATTAATTACCCGGGAATTAATTAAAGCATAGTTTAAAAATACACCTATTTTATGAATATTAAATAACTTAACAAATATTACAATTTTTTTCTATTTGTATTAGTAATCGGGAATTCTCGCCGTGCTGTAGAAATCAATACCGAGAGCAGGGAATGTCGAGTCTGTTATCGATTGCTGACTGGCCAACCTAATTACTTAGCAGAGGTTAATACACCTATTATGTTCACGCATTTCCAACATGTATGTATTTTGTTACCTATTTCACAAAGTAAGGGATGTACCTGTAGTAATGGAAAACAAGCCAGTTTTTTAATACAAAATACTTCCATTGAAGTATAAAAACCTTCATTAGAAAGAATGTTATAAATTTTATTTTGGTAATTAGATGCAGTCTTTTGCCTTCACAAGAAATGCTAAATCAACAACAAAACTAAGGGGTGGCGTCCGACAACAGTAATTTTTTTATATTGCAGTATTAGACAAAAAAATCTCGTAAAAAAATTGTTAATGAACGCATTCTCTGAATGGCGATGAATGGGTAGATTTTACACATGTGGAGACGGAAATAGAATAAGAAGACAAAGGATTTTATAAGTATCCTTTTACTTTTATTAATGTTAAATCTCAGTATTCTATAAATGCAACTAATACGTATTAATTATTAAGTCAAAGAGTAATTGTGTCTAAGAGTAGACGTACTATTTGCGAAAGTAAGAGTAATCTGTTAATTATAAGTAAAATATAATTTTTAATATAAAATATTACATTTTTCATATACATATGTTATTTTGACTAGATTATCCTTATGAATTTAATAAAAAAAAACAAATTTGACGCTTTCATCGTCCATTCAAATAAAAATAAACATTTGGGTATACGCAGTCTACCAAATCAACAAAACCTACCAAAACACTATTTTAACGGCATTCCACCCTTCGCTATATTTAGTCGCAAAACAAAACACATGGCAACCAAAGGACATCGTCGGTCACTTAAAGCAAATATTTGTGCAAAAAGTAAAAAACCCACTTTCCCGAATGGGAGCCATTAATCTGAATTTTAAATGTGTCGAGACGTCCTCGAGCGGCCTTACATTCCGGGAATGCAACTACCTGCTTTTTATAGCGTAGATAAAACGTTTTACAATTATGGGTAACCCGACCTAATTCGATTATCGATCAGTTCGCAGCCGCCGATGGGCTCGGAGCGACCTCTCGCAGGCGATAGGCTAATGCTTCCAGTGACCCACTACCTCGAATGACTTACAGCACATGCACCATATGGCCATATGGTATGTGCATTTAGTCAAGTATCTTTGTATTTATAGATGACATAAATTATATAACTATCATTTTTACTATGATGTAATTATTAATTGCAACATACATAGCGTAGTGCAACACAAAAATAACAACACATTTGAACAGGTAATAAATACGTCGAATCCTTTTAGGAAGTTGGTCAAATGTCAAATGGACTTACGCGTACAGTTATGAAAATTAATAACACGAGTGTTACAACAAAAGGCGGTTACAGTAAAGAAAAATGATTACGGTACAAGGCTTGTCCTTGTGACCGAGGGCACAAAGATAGCGTCACGAAATGTGACACGCACTGTCATGCGCTACACCACAAAGCTAAAGGACAAAGGTACGGCTGTTGGAGAAATTGTGACTGATTCGATTGTCCGCCCCAACGCGCACTTTGTCGGCAAGACTAGATAATTATGTTAAGCCGAGAACGCAATTCAACACGTTAACTATATTATTCCGAACCCGTAAATTGTAATTTATATCTATCTAGAGTAATTGTCAAACTGAGATTCGTGTCAGTGAGTTTGTTCGTTTAAATGCGCTCGTCGGTTAAAACTTAGTAAAATATTTTTGCAATAGATAGCTTGTTTACTAAGAAAAGTTGTTCCCATACGAGTACATAAACATGACGCTGCATTCAATAGAAGCATAGCTGTTACTATAAACTTCACGGGTACGCATTTTAACGCGAGCAAAATCGCGAGGAAAAGTGTACGATATGTTAGTGACAGCTTATGAGTTATTATGATGTTGAAACATTTTTCTTGATTGTTCCCAGTATAAAAGCATTTATGCAGCGAAGCGAAGAGGAGTGACCGTCTTCATAACTTTGAAGACCGTGTCTAACAAAAGAAGCCCGTGCCAGACGTCTGGATAATAACTTAATTTATTTAAGCGTAGCAAACATTATTCATATTTTAATAATGTTTTCGTTAATAAATTTAAAGGTAACTGGCACCAAATCTCGTTACGTATTAAATTAATATTAAACAATATTCTCTTTAAGTCAATAGGAAACACAGCGTATCTACTTCATATTAATATGTCACTTACTTTAAAGTCGATAATATATCATGAAGAACATACCTGGAACAAAGAAATCGTAATCAGAATTGAATCGATAGCGCTCAAGAACGATACAAATAAATACGGCACGTTTACACATTTATCAGTTTACATCGCTTGTATTGTGCCCGATACAAAGGGTGTAGGGATTGAGAGGGCATAAAAGGCTCAATAAACAGACATTTTTTTCTATTTTGACAGTAAGCTTGAACTTTTAAATTATGAGGTATAAGTATCATCGGCGGTCGCATACAATTCGAAGATGTATGAGGGTTTCTAAGGTTTATAACATCGGGTTCCGTTGATACCTTACTTTCGAGGGTCATTAACCTCGCTTCTGGCTCCTACAGGATTATAAAGATAACTTGTTACTCTGACATTGTTTACGACCTCACAGAGACTTATAAAATTTTATAGTATATTACGATATCTATTCGATGTTTTTCTAATAAAGATGTTAAAATTTATTTTCGTTAACCGAAAAACCAATTAAGACGGCTATCAGGATTAGATTGTGATGGGCGAAATCTCAATAAATCAGTGCAACGGCGGCGATAAACTAACTCGTTTCTGTGTTCCGGAGACGTCAGTGTGAGTGTAAATAAACAACATATCATTAAATTTGCATACGGCAATATGTCTGGGAGGATATGAGCGAATTGGGCACTCGTAAAACGAGACCGGCCACTTTCGGAATTACTTAAAAGTTTTAAGATATAATGGCCCCTAACCAAGCCTCAGTCGCAGAGTTCAGTTTCAAAGGATGTGGTAAGGGTAATAACGAGTTATTTTCGCATTTTATGTTGTCCGTTTTATCGTTTTTTTATCTGTGTTTTGTCTTATTTTTTGCTTGCGTTAAGTTGGCACTGTCTAAAAGAATACATATGAAAAGATTGCGTGTAAATAATTTTACATGTAATAAAAATAACAAAACATATTTTTTTGTTATTGTTTAATTTAGATAGGTAAATCTAATGATAAATGTTCAAGAATCATGAAATTATTAAACTCATTCCGTAAGCATAAATCTTTGAAACAAAAATACTAAAATCTTATTCTCACATAAAAATCGTTTATGAATGAAGCTAAAAAACAATTTATTTCAATAGATCGTAAGTGATAAGCAACAAATTCGATGTTTACGAAGAGCGATAGTAATTTTAATAGCATTTATTATTCCACATGGTCGTAGAATGAATCGATTTAAGATCAATATCAGAACACAACCTGGGAGGGCTCAGGCGGTTTCTTTTAATATGCACCTTGCTGTGTGTGTTGGCATTTGCAACCCTTTTACTGTCACCCATATTTGTTTTAAAAGCACTTGAGAACAGGACTATAAAACTTCGCGCAACATATTATTTCATTCCATTGCTCAAAAGAGGTATATTTTTTTTAACTTTACCTTTACCTATTTCGTCTAAAAATACATCTTAAATTTTATCTTTAAATTTCCCTAAAAAATTACCTTATTTAAAGTCACAACTTAAATAAAACAACTAACATAAGTACCATTTCTACACCTACACTCTACCGTATAAATGAATTAGATGATTAGACGGTAGACTCTACCGTCTAAAAGATTTAACAGGTATGGTAGAGGCATAAAGTAAAGTATGACTAATAATCTATTTTTTATTCTTACAAAAATCTTAAATTTTAACAACTATAGAAATTGAACGATATTTGCATATAATTATAGAAGGAGCTTATAAAGATATGAAAAAGTTATAACATTGACGACCCTAACAATCTCTGATACTTACGTCATAGTTACGTGGGACATGTGGTTATCAAAAAGATAAGTTCAGTGATATAATTTATATAGTTGAGGTCCAGAATATGCAATTTACACGCAACTAAAGTCGTAATATTAACGCCCTTAATAACAATTGACGCTAGGCGCCGATTTGTGACAGTTATTAATGTCCTAAAACAGGACGAAATACGTCATAGGTACGAGACATGTGGTTATCAAAAAGATAAATTTAATGATATATAGACAATTAGACATACATTTAATGCTAAGAGGTCTAGAAGATATAAGATATACACAAGAAAAGTTGTAATAGTGACAGCTTAGCATGGGTATTCCTAACTTTTTTGACAATTTAATAGAGATATTGTCTTAACGTAACGATTATCCTACCAGTGAAATAATATTTCCAATCGGTCAAAAAGTTTCGGAGCATATTCATTTCAAAACAATAAACTAAAAAGAAACAATCAAATCTTTCCTCTCTATAATGTTAGTAATAGATTCAGGCTGGGCGCCAATTTGTGACAGTTATTAATGTTCTAAAACAGGACGAAGTACGTCATAGGTACGGGACATGTGGCTATCAAACAGATAATTCACAGTCCGCGGCGCCTCGATGCAATTAAACCGATTATTTTAATGTACTTACGTTCTCTGTATTCGTGTTTAATATTCTGGGAGATATTTATATCGATACGTTTAATTGCCAGTGTACAGATAAAGTTTATTGAAATAATAAAAGGATATTGAATTATGAAGTAGTGTAATTCGATAAATGTTTTTAACGCATTTTTCCAGTAGAGTGATATTTTTTAAATCCCATTCTTCTATACATTTTTGTGGTTAAATTAAATCATATCTGAAGCAGTATCATAACACGTCTATTCACATTTAACACGTTTTCAATTCAAATCATTGATTATTTCCTGGAAATTATCACCAATAAATACGTCATGCGAAAGCTGTTCTGCTTAATTGATATGAAGTAATGAAAGATCAATTAATTTTCTTTAAACATTAAAGAAAATAAGACAGAAGGTTAATAATAGCGTAGTTGCATAAATACAACTAATAAATTATAAAATAAACAATGTAACACACGGTTTTGTTTTATTGTAACGGATATGCCTTCCTTACAAAATGTCAAAACATAATAAAGAAGAATGAAAACAAATATTTCAAAAATGGGCTCAAATCCTGCTCAGTACTGACGTGTCAAGCCACTGTTCACGTGAATATGACGCGTCAGATGGTAACGATCTTGTATAACAATAAATAACTGACTGATGAATGACCCACCTTCTTTATGTAAGCACTTAACAATTCATTAAAACGATGCTCGTCGTGTGACAGCTGTCATTCTTTTATTTAAACACGTCCAGTGTAAACGAAATATTATTATCAAAAGAATCATTCAATTAACGTGTTTCAATATCGCAAAATTATAAGCATGTTACTAATTAATTGTATACAATTCAATGACTGGATGACGTAGAATTTATAAAGCATACTATAGCATAACACAGGCCTTTTTCGTTATTAATAAATAACAATTTTATCATTGCGTAACTTATAGTTATAGTTAAAAAATATTTCATACAAGTTAAGTTAATAAATTTTAAGTAAGTTCAAATCTTGGAAGCATTGCTGACATGTCTGCTTTAGGTACTAAATTCTTTCTCTGTTTATTGTTTGCTTTTGCAATAAAGTAAGTAAGTTATTATCAGAAATCCTGCATATCTCAAAAGAAATCCAAACCGTTAGACGTATAAATCCGATACGCAATAACACGACCCGATAAATTGGATTCAGAATCGTTTTCCTTAACAGGAGACGAGGTACTTTATACAATTACGATATTGTTTATCGTCTTTCAGAATCTAGATTTGGTTGATCAAAATGCAAAATGAATTTTAATACTGTCAAAATATAATAGGTACCTACCAAAAATGACTAATGTTCGCACTCTTTACCAGGCATTGTCCTCTATCGAAGGTCGCGTGCAGCAATTTCAGTATTGACGACATTTGCCGAACTCTGAGTAATCGAGATTGAAGCAACCTTGCGGCTTTTGCCATATTACAGTACCTATAATATATTTTTAGAGCTGCAAAACTAAATTTATGAATTCGTTATGGCAATTTTTCCAGTCTATTTTTATGTATATAAGTTTTATAAAATCTACGCCAATTTCTTTCTCTACTCTATTTTGGAGATGTTGGTGATATTCATAATCTTTTTTATTCTTTTATATTATTTCTTATCCTTAAGCGATTATTTCAGGGACAAACCAGATTTTTTACGCACAAAATCCACTTCTTCAACCAGAGAATTAGAACTTTTGCCTAAATCTGGGACTCACTGATGTCAGCAAAAAATAGACACCAGTTACAAGTGGCTTCAAAGTTACATAGTAATATTAGTTAGCATATGTTTTTGTCGTAAATTAGTTCTATATATATGTTAAAACATAGGTTAAAGCCATTGATGATCCACTGCAGACGAGAGCTACTCATAGAGAGAGGGCGGTGAAGCCTCACTTCTCCAGGCTGTAGCGAGGATGACATTTGCTTTTATAATGGACAGCCTTTCAGAAAAATGTTTACGTTTTTATTAGGCTTATTATTGTGCAATATATTTGAAATATTGTAAAAATTTTAAAAAGAACTCAACTTCAACTGAGAAATCACCCAAGACGAATTATTCTTTCAGTCTCATAGAAAAATTCAATAACCAAAAATAGACTAAAAAATGTTGTTTTTGCTTCCAATCTTATAACATAAGTTGTAATAAATAGCCAATAATTCGAGAGTGAAAGTTTGGAATTTAACTTATTTCCAAAACAGATTAACTTATTCGTGCTAACAGCGTTCTCACAGTCAATATATTAATAAACTTCTTTCGCAAGTACTTCATTATTAATTTATGTGCAATTTTACGATACCGTTTATTTTATTCACTTTTTTATTACTTCCAAAAAATGACCTTTGATTACTGTCACTTTCAAATACAAGTTATTTATGTTTTATTTAATATTTTAAATAATTAAACGACTATATTAATTTTGACATATAATTTATGTTGTGTTTTTTAATTGTATCGTATTAAATTTTTATTGGAATCGGTAAAAATATATTAAAAGTCAATTATTCGATTCTATACCAATCGAGACAATCGAATCAAGTGGTATCAATTTCGACAAGATAGCACTGCTCTATTTACATATCAGCCGTGTTCCGTTTCAAGCTGTCTGTATGTTGATATGTTCGTGTCGATCAGAGGCAATAACAACTAAACTAATAATAATTTTACATGACGTTCATAAAAGCGTTAATTCAAATTATCGTTGCACTACAACATTGAACCAATTGTGTCAATATACATTATAAATATCTACAGATATTCGGCAGATCAGAAATTAGTAACTTTTAAAGTATATATATTATATATATAAAGTATATATATAAAATTTTCTTTCTGTATACTCCCTTAAAATTAAATATTACCCTTCCTTATTAATTTGTCTCCATTACAGCTTCCATATTGCTTTTATGCCCCAAAATGAAAATGTATATTTTAAAAGTCCGCTCCATAAAGTTGCTTTGGTCCCTTAGATGTAGACATCCAGACAAAGAATATGGCTACTCGGTAGCTATCTTGTTTGCACGAAATCTCAATTATAAATCTCGTTTCTTCATAACAAGGATATAATAAGCCCGTCAAGAAAGAGGTATAGTCATTTGTTCCCTGATTTCTTAATATAATAATTCAGGAGCTAGTTTTATTGTGTAAAGTCACGATCACGACTGTCAACTGCGAGCGTGCGATCGTCAGATGATATCTTAGCACGAACTCTTACTGTGTCTGTATTTGGCTTAAAATCCGACACTTGATCAAGAATGGTATGAACAAAACTGCTATTGTACCTGCTGGTTTGTTTACAAAAGAAAGACCTGATTTATAAGGAAAAAACACTCGCAGGCGTCTCGCGCCAGACCTTTAGTGACATAATTACTATAATTTTCCTATAAAATATGGTCTACCCGTACCTGTCAATATGGCGTGAACAAGCCAAATTAGTAGCCTTATCTGGACATGTAACTTTTTATTAAGTACATGTATATATAAAACAAAGTTGTCAAACTTGTTCGTTGTTCATAATGTGAATATACTTGTAAGAAAGTATATCTGCGTTACATTCGTTGCTGTTAATAGCCGCTCTGACTAAAATAGTGGTCATGTATTTTATATAATTAAACCAGTACATACCTATACTGATGAATAATTATTATCAACCTAAATAATGTTATTCATAAATATATTTCATAATAAAATCAATTTCACAAAATGTTATTACGCCGTGAATGATAATAGCGTTTGTAAATGTGTTATTGTACACGTCGTTTCTTAAAATCGTGCGCTTATATCAATTTATTCAAACGTGTCATGAATTCAAGGGGTTCGTAATAAGGATCGCGAGCGTGCTCGTGTCACTGTTCCATAGTCAAATCCCTTGAGGGAATTGCCGCAATACTTCAATAAAAATTCCTGACTACATTACATCATGAGCAGTATGCATAGGTGGGACGTATTTCTGTGAAACTATGGGTTTTAAATACTCGCTTTTTCATAGCTCACCGAACTGCACTTTCTATACGTTGAGAACGAAGTTTTTATGTAAAAGGCTTACGTAATAAGAATATTCTCTGAAGCTTATTAAAACTCGTGGAGCGGAAAAGGTTAAGAGCCGCAGTAAGGAAGAACTTCGACGGTGGCGATCCGATCCACCGACCATAGTTAGCAGTTTACACACAACCTGAAATCTTATTATTCTAACCAAGTTTTTAATTTAAACGCTAATTAAACCTTTACTCTAGTACTTATTTCTACTTAAAGCGTTTATACGTACAATTGTGTAGAATCTTAAAATAATTAAGTCTTTTTATATTCTCGTAATTAGTTAGATAAAATGTAAGCATATTTTAATATTGTTAAGTTTTAAAACATAAATTAATGTAAATTAAAAAATATTCATAATATTATGCAAACTAGAAATAATTTCCAAACCTACTGAAAGTTTCTACTACTGAAACCTCCCAATTATACTTATTTTTATCCTAACCTAGTAGAGTTTACAAAAATGAAGAGTATTTCTCGTAAAATTGCAGCTTTTCCTTAAAATAGAGATGACCAGGATTTTTTAAGATGTTCTTTTTATTTCACAGAAAAAAGTTATTGTTGTCAGTAATTCTTATGTAAATATATATAAACGGGCAATGTAATACGTTATGTCTAGGCTAACCGGTGACCGCTAATACATAAGCCTTCACCCGACCAACCACTTTCGCGAAACATGGACCGGCTTTTAGCAAAAATTTGATCAGTGAAAGTCAAATACACCATTACACCGTGGAAAGCCAGGAGGGAGCTCGATTAAATTAATCGATACTACTTCTCGATTGTACCTAGACAAAAGCTGATGAAAGAGTGCGTTTTAAAGATTACTACGATGCATACGTTCTCTGCGTGCTTTTTTATTACACCGCGCGAGCTCGAAATTTTTATAAGTTCCCGTTACAAATTTATCACTTTAATCAATACGAGTTTTATCGATTAATCACTATCTCCTTTTTCAATCAATCCGCGCGATATATATTTTACGATCTTAATAAAAACCCACATTGTAAACAATCAACGATTTCGATTTCCTTCATTTAGGACGGGCGGGAAGGTGGACCACCCAAAATAACGTTTAAAGATATCTTGGCAGTTTAATTTATAAATGTTTACAGGCGTTGGTGTTAAAAGACTTAGCTGTCAAATTATTTACAGTACTCATATTTCAGGCAGCAATAAAAATTGATTTAAATTGATCGTTCATGATCGAGGGCTAGAGTAATTAAAACGTTCGAAATAAAGGGTTCTAACCGTTCGTTGCTCAATATCTAATAATGAAAACTATTAGAAAGATTAATAGATTTATTGAAAAATGATATATTGTCAAGGTTCGCTCATTACGAGACAAGTTGACAGTTGTATTGGCATCGGCTAATATGGAGTCAATTTGCAGTAATGTGGCGGACAGCTTCAAGTTACTTTTTATAACACGAGGTCGTTGACTGGAGACTAAACAACACACAGTATTAAATGTCAATGCACTAAGAAATGTTTCCGAGCTTAAGTCGCAAATTAGTATAGCATAATATAGATATTTCAAAACGAGCAAAACAGGCTTCAAAAGCCGAGCACCCACAAGTTTCGGCTAAGCTGGTCTGAGATATAAATAAAAAATAACTGTAATAAAGATTGTATCAATTATAAATAGTATAATATACATTCTAATAGAGATATGCACTAGTATAGACCTGCCACTATGTACCTACTTGTGATTAGACAATCAAACATTAATTCTGACGTGCCATAAGTTATTTCACTCATTCATTAATATGTTACTATATTAATGAATAAGTCAAATCACAAAAAAGCGTAATTTTATTATTATATTACTCAAATCAACAAATATGTTCCATAAAAATGTACTTATTATTTATTTAATAAGTAAAACTAAAACGTTACCATAACTTCAATCTTAAAAGATATCAGGGATAATTACACTATCTATCGGACAAAAAAAAATCATCATTGATGGTGTAACTGGCAAAGGTATGGGTAAATAAATTTAAAAAATGTTGGATAAATGCGTGTTGTGTACACAACTTAACTTAGGAATAAGGACTAAACTAGACTTGCACATCTATCTTAAAGGATGGTGCATAACGACTGGTTAAAAATAATAAAATTTACTACAATTAAATCATTTACTATATTTATTCGACCGATAGTTTCTAAAATGGACGACCAAAATACACAAATCTCTATAAATATACGACGAAAAACAAATAAAATTCATAAGAAACGCCGAGTCATAGGAGATAGCGTTAAAGTAGAAACGTGACTAATATAGCTAAGTGATTGCTAATGACCGAATACGACCAAATCGTAACGTGCGTATATGTTAACGTATGACCCACATACCGCAATGCGTCCGCACTGAACTGTAATGGATCGTTTGTCCCGTTTGAATGACCAAAACTTATAACTATAGCCATTAGAGAAATGTATCAATCTTAAGTAATCGTTAAGGTTACGTATAGGACTAGGATATTACCTAACTAATTAACTATAGCTAATAACTAAAAGACAACTACTAGAATAAAATTATGTTTTTGTGTAAGCCCATTTTTATTATAAACTCAGGAACCCACAGGATCATAAGCTCAACCATTCTGTGTCAAGTGTTTAAGGACTAAAACTTCAGGCAGCGGTGTGAAGCGGCTATAAATTTAAATGAACAAAATTAAAGAATATCTCTTCATATAATTAAATTAATATAAAGATACTGTTAATTTAAAAGTATTACGTACTTTAAAAAATTTAAATGACCGTTTTAAGTGCATCACTCCATTTCGGGCAAAATTACGAGAAGAGAAGCGTAGTTACACTCTACAACGCATAAATTTTTAATATTTGCGTGTTCTGTATGAATGTTAACTTAATGGTTTCGCATAATTGGTTTTTGGTACTAACACTAAAGAATTTTGTACCAAAGTGCAAATAACTTAAATAATTTGAAATCGGTCACGTTACTTTGCGTATAAAAAAAAACTTAGAAAATAAACGTTATAAAACGAGTTTAGTAATACCGTTACCACCAGACTTGCTCCAGGATAAAATAGACTAACAATGAAATGTGTGAAACGTGACTGAACATTACGCTGCATCTTAACTGCGATACGCTGCACTAGTGCACTTGCTCGCAGCAAATGTAATTCCATCTCGCCCGTGATCTGCACTTGAGATTAACATTCATGGCTAAAGTGTGGTTAAATAATATCTCCAACTGGGATTTATAACAAACAAACAATCTTCTATTTATATCCTCTTAACTTTTTATTTTATACCCAAAGAACTGTTAATAAAAATTTAAATTCAAATTGGGTCGTAAATACATTTGTATTTGTCTGTTAACTATCAGTTTTGTAGACGAAAAAATAAATTTTCAACTTTGTTATTATTTGTTAATAGCACCCACAGAGAGTCTTTAAATTTTAATAGAGTTTTAGATACTTCATTTCAAATAAAAATATTAACATCTTTAATAATGTCTAAGAAATGAGAACCATAGAGAGTTGTTTATTGATGCGACTCGGCGTTTGTTACAAGTGGAACTGTCCTAGTAATTTAGAGTAGACCACGACAGTCCATGTCGAACTACCGCTCTTGACTTTGAAATAGTTTTCATTCTGTCACGCCTTTGCGTATCTACTGTAAACTTGATAATATTTATCTCAAATGGTCTATAAAGCCTGCGGTTTAAGAGTTCTTTTTAAACGCCATTTGCAACTGTTAAGATCTTTCTGTTTCGCTCGATGTAATCCGAAGCTTGTATTGGCTCGTAAAGTACTAAGTGCCGCAAGCAATTAGGTCTACATTGGATTAGAAACCGCACGTCGCGTCGTCAAGTACGAAACGGCCCGATAGCCAAAGGCTGGAAGTCAATTAGGTTGTAAAGAGTATTTGCGCTAGTTTTCACATCGTGCCTTATCTCACGGACCCAGCGGCTATCCTCTTGGGAAAGTAATTGATTCTATAGATCCCAGATGATGGATTATATTGTTCACGGATATTCATCGGCAGTTGCAGTACATCGATGTATAATATATCATACCAGCAATTTATTGTGCACGAACACTTTATTCCTCATTAATTCAGCGAGGACAATAGCAATATATCTTTCGTTTTAATAGTCGAACAGTAAATCTGTGACAAATAATTGCTGCCCTTTGTGAGTAAAGGCAAAAGTTTATAAAGGTTGAAAGGCGTTGACTTCAAAAGCGTACTCGATTTAATATTATATTATAAAAGAGACATTTAAATTGAAAATAATATTCTTATTTTATAAATTACAGTCAAGAACTTTGTAATGTACTCGTACATAAATCTAAAATAATCAAAATGCATCTTCTAAACAATGCACTTATGCACATACAAATACTAATATACAAACACTATAGACAGTTACTATTTATTTGTATATATTTGACAACATTTTTTTTCTTATTTATTAATAGCACAAGATAAACAGGCACAGGTCCGGCTTTAGCCAGCAGCCGGGCGTCGGACGCCAGGAGCGAGCGCACCGCGGCCTCGTTGCCCCCGTATAAGGTGCTGCGGCCGACGAGCTCGCCTTGCGACACCCCGCATTTAGGCGTAAGCTCGGAATTGTTTACATGCAACTCGCGTACATTCAGCTTAATTTAAATGTCACTTTAAATAAATACGCCAAAGTGCGCGTGAAAATCTTTGAACTTTGTTTTAGTCCAGTAAAAAATATAAAAAGCGACTATAATCTTATAGTCTACAAACGACCTTCTTTATCCTTCCATATATAATAAATTAAATGGAAAAAAGAGCAAGAATTTTCTGAACTTCCAAACTGGGCCGAACAATCGAAGCTTCTAAAGATACAGGAGCGATGGGTTATTATGTTGCCAAATATGGGAAGTGGGGAGCATTCTCCAAAAGTGGCCTAAAGGACGCCGCCGAGGACGGCTGGCAAGAAGTCGAATTACCGGCTTCAGGGTTATTTAAGGAACTGATAGTTCCACGAAACCACGCACGCGATGCCCGTACTACTTACGTGTAATGCGGTATTCCGATGCACCGGTTTTTGCTAATTGACGAAAACAAGTCTTCTTTAAGACACGCCTATACGCAGTAGCTACATTACATACATAAGTTTAAAAATCAGCCAACAACCAACCAACAACACTAAAGGGTTCAAATTTTTATCAAAATAAATTAAAAATATTTTAATCTGTAATTTTAATGTGCATTTAATTCTTACGATACGATGTCACGACTTTGCTATTTTTAATGTCGTGATTCACTTCAGAAATATGGCGATGATTTCCTGAGCGTGTATAGATCAAAAAAACATTCGAACGTATTTTTATTGGATTAAGAGATAAGTTTACAAAGCATGAAAGTGATATTTCCATAAGACCCTAAGTGACCTACTTATGTTAATAGTCTTTAAACCATTTGACACCTATTACCTATTTAAATGTTTACAAAATTGTAATATTTCTAGTTATCGTTGCGTACACTCGATAGCCAAAACAGTTTTCTTATCATGTTATCTTTTATCAGAATCGATAAAGAGACCAGGAAATATGACTTCACGCGCAAATCGTAAATACCGTATCAGCAAAGAATGATTTCTACATCAAGTCTCCAAGCCTTGCTTTTTTAACTCTAAAATTAGGTATATTAAACAAAGAAAAACAATTCATGATTCACTTTTCAACATTGCTTGATAATTTATTACAGTAATATTTTGTAGCTATGTCGAAATAACTGTTTTGTAAAACATATTTGGGCATTTCTTACAATTATTCTATTTTTAATTTTTATAAAAACGCGAATTCAAATCCAATTAAGAAAAGGTTAACTACCTATTTATAATTTTATTAGTAAATATGGCATGATACATTTTGTACATAACAATTACATGAAGACATCGTCTTTTATTTATTGCCCGGAGCCCCTGGATCCTGGATGCCTTATGCTATGCAGTTGAATAATTTATCGAAAAAATACAACGAAGGCTTGTCGCTCGTCTACACAAGGCCTTAATAGCCTTACTTTACAACATTGTAATACTGTTCGTGAAAGCATCCAGCCGTCAAAGCGAAGTCCAGTTACTAATGTGCCGGGCGACGCCAAGATAGAGCACTTCTGATATAGAAATAGCTCTACGTGTTGCAAATAAGGTATATTATAATGACAAATGATGGTGCATTCCACTGGAATACCAAGCAGGCGATTCTTTGATGTGATAATAATTTACTGATTTGTATGAAGCTAATTAGATCATAAATTATTGGTTATATTTTGATTATGAATTCAATAAAAAATCCACTTATAATTATATTTACCGTTTATGAGATTGGAAATAATACTTACTATTTTAATTTAAATGTCTTTCATTTTATTTTAAAAACATAACAAAAGTTTTAGTAATATGCTCGTTAAAATTTAACAATACGTAGGTACAAACACCCTACAGTCCAGTGCATATAGCCTACAAATCAGTTATGTGCCATATTGTTTACTGGCGAGCACTCACGACGCACCCACCTCCATTATCGTAATAGGACTACCACTAAGACGCATACAATGTACCTAGATAAGGTTATATTCCTAAGAACTTTCAGTAAACATAATTTCGCAATACCATTTTATAATCCTATTAGCTGACCGCTCCGTATTTGCACAGGTATTCTTAACTTTTTTTTTAAATTTAATAAATGTTAGTAACAGGCTGTACATATCCCACTCCTGGGCATAGGCCTCTTCTCCTACTAGGAAGAAGGTTAATAAATGTTAACCGAAGATAATATGGCTTCCCATTAATGAAAGAATTTTCCAAATCGATTAAGTTTCGGAGCCTTTATAACATTTGTATAGATAAATAGATTCAATTACTATATCAGTAACCGCACGCTTATCAAATGCGATCTATAAACCATTTACTAACGATTTATTGGAGGTTTAAGGTGTAGTAAAACCGTGAAATAATTTGTCTTCTACACTCCACTTTCTATCGAAGTCAAGACACGACGTTCCAATCACGACTATTCTATAAATAATTTCACATTTCGCTTGCAAGTTGCTAAAAATAAGCTAAACGATTTAAACATAAATTTGCAATTTACTTTACACGTTACGAGTTAAATGAAAATCAAAAATTATTTCATTTACAGCGACATAAATATTTTTTATTCGTCATTGTTTAGTACATATTGCAAATATTATAGCTGATATTGCCTTCCTTGTTCCATGAAAGTAATAACAGCGTGCATTATTACTCTACATTACCCAGTTCATAAGGTAATATATTCAAACTAATAATGTATACCATATTTTGCACCGTACTGAAGAGTCAACCTACTATGAATCACGCGAGAACTATGTAACAAGAACTAAGCAGACGCTGCAATTCTACTCTACTCAAATTATATACAGTTCCGGTAATAGGTATAGCCGTCTACTATATTACCTATTTCATCATGCATATTTAAAAATATGTTGTTCTTAGGTACCTATTGCCACATTCGATTTAATGAAATTAGTCACTACGTCGTGATTAGTATATTAATTAAGACTTATAGTTGTAGTCCCGTTCAATTTCTTTAGCGGTATCTTCTCAGAAGGTTTAACTTTCCGAAACCGTAGTAGATTCAATTGACTTTCAAATTGCGAATGTGAAATTCCTGAATAAAAACATTTCAATTATACTTGGTAGAGTTATCTTTAAGCTTAAATGTAAAGCGAGCCTTAGTTTAATAGTAAAGCTTATTCAAATTTTAAACAAGAGAACAAGAATTTTGATCATATTGATTCATATCTCAGTTACTACTACTGTTAGTTTTCTTGATATAAAATGATTAATTAATACATTTTAAACAAATCTTTCATTTTTCATTATCTACATAGAAGAGCAGTGCGAGATAAAACAACTCGTATGTGTATCTTATCTACGTGTGTTGTATCTATTGTGTATACAACAGTATCGATGTGTTTTAACAGGTCAAACAAATAGATGAATTTTGACTATAACAGCGGAAATTTGCTAAACTGGTATTTCCGCTTTTTAATATTACGATGCTTTAAATAGGTATTTTTTAAGTAAAATTATCATCGTTCGACTAGGTTACTACTGCATTTAAATAAATTTTTCAACGTAATAAACGCTGCATGTAAAAAATAGCTCTTTTCATTAGTTCGTCGTTTATCAATAAATAAAATTAAATTAAATAGTAAATAACTTGATTATTATTAGTAACACTATTGGATGAAGACAGCTTCTTTTTATTCTTCAGACACTGGGGATTCCTTGATAGGAAAATTAACTTTGCAGGAAAGTAATCCACCATGCTTAACTAGATTAACTCTTTAAGTATTCTAAAAGTTCTATGTGTATAGAATAACTAATAAGACGCAAACGAATATGTATATACTAAATACCCACGTGACACGTGACACAGCCTGTACATATCCCACTGCTGAGCATAGGCCTCTTCTCCTATTAGGGAGAAGGTATGGAGCTTAATCCATCACGCTGCTCTCCTGCAGCTTGGTGGATATGGTACATGATATGGTGGATAATACCCACACTTGACTCATATTATAACTTAAAAATGTTATGTTATCTTAACAAGCGAGATAAGACTTTTTAATTTATCTTAACTGCTCCAAGATTTAGATCAGTAGAATGCCGTAAAGTATAATATAAAGTATAAACATTTCACTTTAATACAATAATTCTAAAATGTACCATTTAGATAAGAGTATCTCCTTAATTCACTCGCAAATGATTTCACTTCACGTCGTGAATATTACGTGCCTACTTAGTCTGTATTATAAATAGGTAGTTATTTTTGACTAGACAGATACGAAAAGAAAAGAAACTATAAATAAGTATATTATGTAATTAACCGACTTCAAAATGGAGGAGGTTATCAATTCGGTCGGTATGTTTTTGTAAGTAGATATACTATTTTTTTTTCTCGCAATTTTTTTCGAACTATTTATTTTAAATATACTTCATTATACCTACTTCCTATCTCTTGTTATAAATATAATTTGATTGAATTTATTTGGGATTTTAAACAGCTTCAATTATATTATTTATTTAGCTGAATACAAATCTCTAAATAACAAATATTACAATTTATTAATTCGTATATTCTTTTTTACATAAGAGCTTTCTTGCTTACGGACCAAAATAACCAAAACCGTGAAAAGCGACCTCGCACCCCCGGATCGATAGAGCCTTGAACTATGACCGCTAGCTTCTCCTGGAAAACTCATTCGTACCAAAGCGGCACAATGTCGACATTTTAACTTACTTTACAACTGAGAAAATGTTTTATCATAACATGTGTCTTATTCGTTACTTTTAAGGAAACTTGATATAGTATACATTGTATATATACTGTATAGTATACAGTATACAGTGTATACTGTATACTATACAGTATATCTAATCAACTCCAACTACTTTATATTATATGTATAAAAACCTGAAAATGATATCAATGCTATAAATAATTTATTTTAATAATCAAATTTATCTTATATGTAATCCATAAACTTAATAACACTTTCTCGTAAAAAGTATTTATTTTTACTTTCTTAATATTAGGATGTAGAGATTACATCGAATATAATGACGACTAATGGACATACCGATGTTTTCTTACTATGTAACATCTTAGTAACATCCGGCCTTAGATAATTCATGGCATTATTCATTAATTTAATTAATTTGACTTTCATTATCATTTGATTAACTTAGTACTTGGTGACTTTTATGAAGCACTTGTGCTTTTGTAATCAACTTACAACTTTATTTAATTATTACGTAATATAACTCTCGTTTAATTAATTTTATAAACAAATGCATTTACTTATAAGTATGTTTAACGATATCAAATCAAAAGTAATGAGAGATATACCTATAAAATGATCACATTAGATAACATTTGTCAAAATCAAAGTTTTTGTTTCAGTATCGGCATTGTGTAGTAAATATTGCTTATCGATTTTTAAACTTTAAATCTTTTCTTTGACAACAACATACATGCGACATTATATAATCTGCATTTTATATTTTAAACTTTCAAAACTGTGAACTGATTGTACAAGTACGAAAATGATTCCGCGAAACAGTTGTTGATAACGATTCTGATAAGAGAGCGGTCAACCTGTTCGCTAGGCTCCTTCTCAAGTGTGATTACATTAGATAACGTAATATTACAATTATAGGTACAGAAAATATTATTTTAGTAACATTAGCAACCGTAATAATATTGAGGGTAAGTTATCATAAATTCTAAATATAAGTATTTTTTTCATTCATTATTGATCATAAAAGAGACATCGAGAAGTTAATGCTAGATATTTTAAGTCTAAAGGAAAACAACATCTACTTAACATAGAAAGTTAAAAAGCGAATTTGTTGTTTTTTAGTAGAGCGGTATCTTCAATAGAATGACATTTTATATCATCATTTTCAGGTTTTTATATAAAGTACACAGATGCAATGTACAGCTTAAAATCTGTTACAATTCCTGTGAATTAGGCTAAAAAACTAGGTCTTTATTTTAGTTTGATATTATAGCTACTTTCTCGAAATTTCTTATTACTCTATTTTTAACAATGCTTCTCATTTCTCTTGTGGTGCCGTTACTCAGAATAAAATGATCCTTTTTGCTTTCAGTTTGTCTGTCCATATACCTTAAATGGTAAATTTCTATTGTATAGGTAAGTTTATCAAATATCATATTTATTTGACTTGACTTGTACCTAGTTTTTTTTAAATTATTGATTTATGATTGTCTTCATTACACAAATAGAAAAAATAGGCATTTTTTGTTTATTTAGGTAATGGTAAAAGAACCATTAATTATATTATTATTGCCACTCACTTACCCAATTTGTTCTCAAAAGTAAGGTTCGTGCTTGTCTGACTTTTGTAGTTACCGTTATGTTTAAAGTGTTAATCATAAAGAACATTACATTTGTGGATATATAAATGTATAACGTATTTTGAATCATTAAAAATAAGTGTTAATTAAAATTAATTCGTAAGGTTAAGAAATCTGAAACCGATCATTATCAGCATTGCAAAGGACAACGAGATTGGTATTAACCCTTAACCTTTGCTTTATGGAGTTATACTTTAGTCTTAACTTTTGTTCTTTCACGATAATAAACAGTAAAATAACTTCCTTCTTATGATTGATTCGTAATATTATTTTTTTTATTTTTGATATTTTTATATTTCGTAACCTAAAGTAGGTAAATATTATAATTATAATTAGTTGAAATGTGTAAACAAGAGAATAACATATTACTTACTTTGTTCCTTAGGGTTGGGGTCTTAAACGTTAAATACAAGGAAAAATATAGAGTAGGTATAACTATAGATACACAAGTCTAATAGGTACATAAACAAAGTTAAGCGCTAATCGCCATTTAATCAGGGTATCTATTGTTATAACATCACCACACAAAAAACATTAAATGAAGGTAATATTGAAAAGAAACCAAACCAAACTTATAAGTGAACTTAAATCTTCCACAGAGGCAATCGTGGAAGTTGCCGCGCGTCCGTTTACTGTATACGGAAAAACGAGAAAAGCTCGAACTCACCTGCGTGGGGAGAACAGTCTCCCGGCCCAGGGGTATCGACATTTTGCTAGCGGCGCCGCCGGCCGCGCCCCGGCGCCCGCCCGCGCCGCACCATCCACCGACCCGACACTACGGGCCCGCGCGCCGCCCGCGCCCGGTCCCACAGACGCCTCGCACCGACGAGAAAAACACTTTTCCAAAAAAATGTACCCCACGAGCTCTCGATATCCCAGCACCGCACGGTGATCAGGAGAAAATTTGGCACATCACATGAAAATTCTCATAGCAGTCGTGCGATAGGGAGACACTCGTAAAAAATCCAAGATTACGGATCTCTACAACGACAACGCAACGATGACACCGGACTGACACCCGCCCCGATAAATGCGAGCGTGCGACTGGCACTCCGCGCGATAGAGCGGTCGCGCGCAAGCTCACCCCGCGCCTTCACGCGGCCCTCGTGCGCCGAGCGCCGACGTTGCGATCGCATGGGGTCGCGGCTCAGCCTCCTTCATCTCGTTGTCCCTTCGGCCGATCACATGGACACGTGCCTCGGCCACGGGCGTAGTGCGGTTATCGAGCGAGAGTACACATGCGCACTTCACCGCACTATTTGTGGCTCATTCATTTAAAGGTATCGCATCGCACCATACACACCTGAGCAAATATTATGAACTCGACAATAGAACGTTGTTTCGAAACGTTCAAACAATTAGTCCGACGCAGACGTTTTGATTTAATTGCAGCAAACAATAGGCAATATTAATTAGTTGTAGAGTCTACATTAAAAAAGCTCTGCTTTCGTTATAAACTAATTATCGCCATAATTATAACGAAGACATTTATTTACTAACGATAAATATGGAAAAACAATGATTACCTACAATGGTGAGAAAAGACAAAGAATTTTCTTTAAATTAAAATTATTATCTTTAGATTCAATTATTATGCAATTACTCGATTAGAGATTAGAGTAGAGCTTAATTAACATCTACGTTTTTCCGCTTGATGTCGTTTAGAGCTCTAGGTAAGAAGCTTTTGTGAGTTTCTTGCGCAATGAAAAATTTGTTACTAATTCACCTGGGCTTCTAACAATTTTCTTCTAAAAATTTCATGACAATCGAATCGCTTTACTATCATATGGTCTAAGTAGCAAAACGTCTAACGTTGCATAACGTCTAATGAGCAAGTGGTCTAATTCG
>DVVJ01000079.1:0-21614 GCA_018234505.1 Junonia neildi neildi
CTACTGTTTGATTTTTAGTCTTCTTTACCGTCGTAATGGCAAACCTAGATGTATGTGTAACAGATTTTGTAAGATCTAACACATACTTAAGGAACAAAATATAAATGACGATTTGTCTGTAGATATACAGGATATCTACAGACAAATCGTCATTTATATTTTGTATTGCAATCTTACATTTAATAACTTTTTTTCAACATTTAAAAAAAAATTGCATATAAACTGTTTTTTATTGTTTATTTTAAAAAATCCTAGATAATGTAGATAATAATAGCAATATTTCTATAGTGGACTAACACCTGGCCCAGGTCCCGTACATTTCTGAAACATCTCATTTATTTAAATTCTACCTAGGTACTTCTCGAAAAAAGAAAATCCTATATGACATTATAAGAAAAGTTCGCATTTTATATTCTTAAAGATCATTTTTAAACAGTTTGATTACAAAGGTTTAATTTCAATTTTTTTCAATTACTCATTGCTCCCACTTAACATCAATTGCTCGTAATAATATTACGTTAAACGATCAATGATCCCATAATCCGAGAGATTTAACTCAAAGTCAAATCAGTTATTTGTTCAATGGCTTTCAGTTGAGCCAATTTATTAGGCGTGTTGTCAATGTTAAAAAAAATATTACACTAATTTTTCGCCAATGCAAAAAAAGATTTTAAATAGGTACTAATATTTGATACAGTTATTAGAAATGCTGATTTCGAAGATTATTGTTTGAAATGTCAAAAAATATACAATATATAAAAGGATTCAATAAAACAATAAAAAAATCGAATAAGTAATTTTTATTTCATGTCATCCTCCTCTATCCTCCAAGCATTATTTGCGTTAAAATATTAATCGATAATATACAATAACTATACATATATAGTTAATAACTATCAGCCGAAATACAAAACTTTGGTTCATAGCTTACATCGCGCCATCTACATGGTGTTTCAAAAAAACGCTTTACCAAATCAACGTCCATAGATTAAAAACAGGACTAGATGGTTGCAAGCAACTTTTTAAATAAAAGAAAAAAACTAGAACAATAATATTATCACATAAAATGATCATCTATGATGAATATTTACAAGATCTTGCTTAAGGCACAAGATGTTGGCTTTAAGCCGCCATTTCAATAGAATTTATACATATAAACATAATCAAAATAACTCATTTTACATTTTACTTTTTTTTTGTTTAAAACTATACCAAAATTTATAAAATGCTTTTAAACAAACTTATGTGTTAATTCTATGGATAAAAAAAAATATGGTATCTTCTATACATTTTACTTAAATAACGATTTTTTTTAAATTAAAAAAAAAGAATAAATAATTTTGAATGTAGATATTTTGACAATTTGTTAATCTGTACAAATTCTATTGAAACGCAATGTACTTATGTAGGACTGGATTATATACATTTGGCCCCAAAATAACGGATGATACATAAACAAGGGTTACTCTATCACACGTAAATTATACACTAAGCGTAAATATATTCATTTCTTCTATAAATTTCATTATTAAATATATTGCCGCTAGAGCCTCGAACAGTCTTTCCATATACAATATTGCTTTAAGATCACAACACTCACAAACTATTATCTGGACGTTATTTATTATCTAAAATATTGAAATTTTATTAATTTTTTTTTTAAATACTTTTTTGTCTAAATAAATTTCGTTTACATTTTGATTAAACATGCACACTTCGAATGCAATTTTTAAAAATTTTTGACGAAATCATGAAAAACTTTGATCAGTCCATTTTTTTATTTAATTTGTGACTTTTTAAAATTTAATTTTACAAAAATTGCATTGAATTCCAAGATATTATAAATATATAGATACGTGACATATAATATGGTCATTCAAAACGTAAGACTTCCAACATAATTATAACATTTTTATACCACTCATAAAGTTCAACAAAATGAAACATTTTCGCCATTTAAAGGTAACATATCTATATACTTATAACTTAAAAGATTATTCATTATATTATATTTAATACCATTCAAATCTCATACAACATCCGTCACAGATTATTAATTACAGTAACAGATAATAAATCCAACGCTATGACGATTCACGTTACATGTCTAATCTAGGATATTTGTCTATGGTCTAGAAAAAAGATCTGGGCTCAATGGTGAAATGGCCTAAGTCACGCTTTTTTCTTACCCTTGGGTTCTTCGAAGATTTCCTTGAAGTCGTTTAGGAGTATTTCGACCACGTTGTTCTGTTGAATGCAGTCGATGGCGATGTTGCAGGCTTGCTCTTCGGGCGCCCAGAGGAGGGTGGGGCCGAAGACTATCGCCAGGTTGGCTGTGTGCATCCTGTTGCGTTCGCTGTATTGTGTAACTCTGAAATAAAAAAAAATATTAATATTAATTTTTAGTCATTAAAAGTTTGTTGAAAAATATTTGTGTAACTGTAATTGCTATTTAATTAAGTGTAATTTTTAACGTGTTTATATATGTATACAGTTATATATTTATAGGTACTAGGTAATATTTTATAAACGGAGAACTAATTTTTTAATAGCAAAAACACAAATTTACTTAATTTTAAAGTTGATAATATTTGTAAGGTATCTTATTCGTAACTACCATAGGTTGTTGCGTGTCATTTACAAACAATAAATTGTTTTACAATGAGACTTACTTCAAGAGATGCTCCAGTAGGAACTTCAGTGTGTCCCGATTGCACTGCGGGAGAGAAAACACGATCTCTCTGAATTCCTTTAGTTTGGCTTCTTTCGGCTTTATTGCTGAAAATATATATAATTCATTAAATAAATAATTTCGATTCCAATTTATGTTGCAATTCTTATCTA
Source organism: Junonia neildi neildi (assembly GCA_018234505.1). Classification (NCBI taxonomy): domain Eukaryota; kingdom Metazoa; phylum Arthropoda; class Insecta; order Lepidoptera; family Nymphalidae; genus Junonia; species Junonia neildi. The sequence continues at coordinate 2,845 of DVVJ01000079.1, forward strand.
AAAGTGTTTATAGATAGGAAAAATAATACAGACAGTTATACTTTACAAAATTTGTGTAGACAAAATACAAAATATCACAGTTTAGACAAGAAAAATTAGTCTACATATACATGAATAAGTGTACAAAAATGTTATTTGTTTTTTTTTTCATTTACTTTTTCAAAATAATTATTCGATTTTTGTTTAAAGAAGGGTAAGATAGGGCAGTGGGAAAGACGGTAACTGTAGACGGTAACTTTATAAATCCTAAACTGAAAGCTACTAACATTAAAAAAGTAAAATAAAAGAGTATCTATCTATACTTACAGCAAGCAGCCAGCACCCTATCGAACAGGGAGCAGGGTATGAGCGGCTCCTTGAGCTCGCGGAAGAACAGCTTCAGCGAGCCCGTCAGCACGTGGATGTCTGTGTTGTTCTCTATCACGGATAGGTTGTTTTGGTCGATCTGGAAATGTGAATAATTTGATGTGTGATTATGTGTTCTTATGCAAATAGTAGGAGCTCGTTGAACGGCATGCGTCCTAGTCTAGAAATATTAACTACTAACACAGAAGTTGGCTCCTAAAAGCCGTAGCGAGGTGTTAAGATCAGAGAAATCAGGTAATAGATTTTAAGATATAAGCTATAAATTAAACTATAGTAGTAAGTTGTAAATAAAATTAATTCTATAATTTTAGACTACAATTTATAATTGACCATTAGTCCATTACAAAGCGAAGCAAATGAACTAACTGGCCATCTAATGTTAAATGACAATCGTCACAACTGAATCTTTACAGCACCAAAAGTGTCACAAGTGTATCACCAGTTAAAAAATGTAACAAGAAAGCATCAAAGAATAAGGAACGAGATGGACTACCCTCATTAGTTTCCTTGATTTTTACTGATTAAATTAAGTTCGTTGATTACGTCAATAGATAAAATGTTTCAATCACCTCAAGTCGTATCTTCTGCACCTGGCTGAGGTTCCCGCTGGCACGATACAGGCCATCAGTGCACATGTTCTCTTCACTACTCTCTATTTCCTTCACGCACGCTCGCACGAAGTCAGGGACGCGTGGAGACGTCGCCGGGCACACCTCTTCGAGCTTACGACCGAACACGGGCTCATCTAAAGAAGCAAATAAAAAAATTAGGTAAGTATATTAGTGAGTCATTGTTACGCTGAAAATACATAGATAAGTCTAAAGACACGCACTAAGACTATGTTAATGACATAAAAATATATTTTCCATTGTTTAAAATAAAACCATGAAAAATAGAAACACAAAAAGTGAGTTGGCACCTTTTGGGATTCACTGGCAGATATTAATTTAGTTTTGTTTTGCATAATTTTGTTACCTCCAAATACATAATGGTTTCTCCAAAAACATTTGTTTTACTTTTTTATGCCATTTACCTAAATTATACTAAAAACTACTTAAATTACAATACTATACAACCATCCACCGAAAATCACCATTCTACGGGAAATTAGGGTTCAGTAACCAGGTTCTACGTGAAATAAAACACCAACTAAATACGATAAACTAAATCTATTTACAAAATTAAACATAAGCTTACAACGTACTTCTATATACAATACTTACCTTACGCTAAAAAATTGGACAACTCCACTCCAAACGAAAATTCCGATTAAATAAAAAAAATATTGTAGTGTTAGAAATCTCTGGAAACTCACAAAAACCAAAAAGTATTAAATTTTGAAAACATGTCAAATTTCCATTATATTTTTCACAACCCATGCCTTTGTTAATAAAAGTCTGAATCACGTCCAACCCACAATATATATTGGATCCAACCCTTGGATCCAACAATTTGGTCCAAAACATGCCAATTTCAGTTCATGGCGAAATGTTCCAATTAAATATTCTAGTTATCAGACGTAAGCCCAGTTTAAAAAAAAGCGACCATAAGTTACTAGCAACTACGCTAAACCGCTTCACTTCTAGCGAATCCTCTAAATCTAAGCAGGGGTGCATTGTGAAGCGCACACCAATTAAATATTGATAGCCGAACCTTTATATATTCCTTTCTTGACGAGCACTTCCATAGCTGGCCGCTTCGCGAAGAATTTCCTTAATTTAGTCTTGACTCGTGACTTCTGAATGGAAACTTCGGTAGAATCACTTAAATCTTCGTTGCTACTGCCCCCAGCTGAAATAGGCGTCAAAATACAGTTACGGAAGAAGTGAAATTCGTTTCTACTATAGATATAAAAGCCAAAAGAAATATTAAAGCTAAGAAAATATGTTAGGTTATGATATCCCATGGAAAGTACCGATACACCAATTTACAGCAATTAGATGTCTAATTCAAGAAGGTAAGAGAATTTATAAGAAGAGCGTAAAGATAGATTCATAGGAGGTTATTGACTAGAGGATACTTAACTAAATAAAACAACATTCAGTACAAAAAACATTTAATAAAGACCATAGATCGCCCACAGAACCATGTTTAGATGACGTTTAGGCAATTCCAAGTAACATAACGTATATTTCGATAGTAAAATGACACTAGAAGACAAACACTGGTTACGATGCTGACTCAGACGGACACAATTTGGTTGTGGTAGGAACTGATGTATTTACCTTGTAATATCGTCGACTCTTCTATAATATAATAACCACTTTAACACGACATACCAGTATCACGCCACAGATAAATAATATTGAATTATTACGCATTTTTTTAAACAAATCTCCAATGTCCTTTTCTATAATGTGTAACAAAGAGATTATAATTTCCCAATTTTCCCTTTAATTCAAAATGAATTTAGTAAAATAAGGTAAAAGGAAATTGATGGTATTTAAGTGTATTGTATCTGAATTCGTAACTTGCCACGTTTAGATAAATCGAGATAGTCATATCGAGATTATAAACAGATAAACGATATCGATAGATAAATACAACTTGACGTTACACAATCATCAATGAATGTAACAAAATGTTAGTGTTAGTATAATGAGATCGATTAGTTTGGATATGGGTGATTATGATTCTCAATAATCGAGTTCATATTTAGAGATAGTAACTGCATTACAAAATATAATCCATTGAATTAAGGCTTTTCTACTTCCAACCAAGTGGCAACTCCATAATCTTCTCCCTAATAGGAGAAGAGGCCTGTGCCCAGCAGTGTGATATTTTGCAGGCCGTGTTACGTTTTTGTTACGTTTACCAAGCGACAACTAGGCACCTTTAATTTTTATGGCCACTTGTAAGGATACTGATGGGTCGAGAGGGGTCTCAAATCATACACGTTTCAATTTGAAAAATGTTCTAACAATTTGCAAAATAAAGACACTAAGTTTACGGGGGACTATTTATCTTTCACACATAGGCTAAGATAAAGGTAAAGGTATGATAAATAGCATTAAATTACTGTCCTATAAAGTCTTATTAGTGCCCTCCAAACCTTTCCATAAAATTTCAGGCTGCGACAACGCTCATAATTGTAAAGTAAATGTAATGTAGTTGTACATACTTGATTCATTACAGTTTAAAACCACCGCAAAAAATAAGTTCTTAAAGAAAAATGTATAATCTACATACAAACGTATAATATGTTTGTCGAATTAACTTTTTCCTATTTAGTACTAGTCTGAGTTAAGCTGTAAACAGACAGACAGATATGGCGAAACTATAAGCATTTTCTTTTGACTACGGAATCCTAAACGCTATCAAAATTGTGTGTCAAATAGCATTTCCAAGATGGCTGCTCCTCTTACGTCATTTTCAGGTGGATGGTTGTATCTTATCAGATAACTGATAAAATATTACTCACGTTAGAATAATATTGACAAAATATTCAGGAATAAATACAAAAAATATAATAAATATGCAACATTAAAATATAATACAATTTAGAATGTTTTGTCGAATACAAGTATTCGATTTATGGCCGACGAAAAAAAAAATGAAATCATTTTTAAATTTTTACGCTGTATTAAAAATATAATTTTATGAACCGTTAGATTTCAAAACATTTAATAACATCTCTTTTGTAGTAAATGAATTAAATAAAAAAATATATAAAATATTTCCTCATACGTTTGATGAATGTGAAATGTTGCGATCCGAATAGTGTGCGAAGTTTTTCCTTCGGACTTTTTTTAAGTTTCGGCATAATATACAACAATATATCGTTCTAATATCAAAATTAACTTCCACAGACACACATTTCACCACGTTTTTCATGTTGTTGACAAAAGAATAGACACTTTACATTTTTTATGATACTATAGGGTTTACTTCTATAGTTTTGTCCTTGAAACTACTCGTAATATCATTTGTTTAATAAAAGTACTAAGTGTTTCTTATCACCATTTTTGTCAACAATTGCACTAATGTTTAACAACAACACTCGAATTTAACTTTTTCATGTACTCAACAGATTATAAACACTATTTATTTATCGTATAAAGGAGTTTCAAAAGGAGTTTACACCAAAGAGTGTTATTATAAAACCTCGTCAATCCACGATTAGTCAGACACTAAAATTTAATCACAGATATCAAACATTATTATCTGATAATTTTGAAATTGAAGGTGGGAAGAAACAGTACTTGGTGGTGATAATTATTATTGGTTGTAAATAATGAAACTTTAAGTGTTATAACGATTAATTGTTATCAATATAGATATGCATCTGTAAGGCCATCTATATTTCATTAATATAATCTATACCATAGCGAAATATACATATTTATATGTTGCACGACAGGAAAAATTAATGTTGATCCAATCGCTACAAAACTTAATAGGCTTATATGCTGGAATAATGTAAGGAATGCCTAAAAATTTATCAAAATCAGTCCAGCCACTTTGAAGACAAATATATATTGATTTTTATATAAATTCTTAACAAATATACCCATTTTACACGGATGTAATCAATACTATAAGCGTCGTGCTTAGCAAAAAAACTTCTGTAATATGATTTTCACATGTTCACAACTTTTACAACTCCTGGCGAACTATTTAGACAACCGTAAAATTTTAACCAAGCTTACCAATTACAGTCAAAAAAGTAAGTATATTATATTGTTACAATAACACTTTTTTAGAACTGCGTGTTACAGTTACATACTTTTATGCGTAAGAAAAAAAAAACAAAGGAATTATACTAAAAGGCACTATTCTTATCTTACACGATTGAAGTCGACGAAATCCATCCACACAGCCACAAATCAACATCACTCGATCAGTTCATCGTCATGTTATCACTAATCTCACTAATTTTGAAAAAAAAAAACACTTTTTTATTTTTTATTTATGTACTGAGACACTGATGGTACACCTTAAGTTATTATTTACTTTTATGCTGAAGACAAACACTGCGAAAAACAATCTGATGTTCCAATATGTTATTTTATAGGGTAAATAGTAAAAAATAGTTTATTTTTTAAGTCACATCTAATTTAAATAGCAATAATACGTATTATCAAAGCCAGCAAGTTTAACTGAATGAGGAAAACATATTAATTCAACGTTTACCGGGAACGGGATTCGTCATCTCGAACGCTGGGTAAATTATATTCAATTCATATAATATAATTAATTATTACTATTAACGTGAAACATCTAATGGCGCATGTGATGAAAAGTAAGTATTAAAGAAAATTAATGTTTGAAAGCTTGACAGTTTTTTAAAGTTTCGTCCCTGGATCGACGACTACTAGACAAACGAATCCATCTAAGCCCCCTTCCCCCCAAATAGGTCACGTAGGGTACGCTCCCTTAACGCAAGTGAATCCGCAAAAATTAAGGCCTATAAGTAATTATAGGTCAGATGTGTATAATTACAAATAGGTCGATTATATCTATTATAACTATGTATCACAATGATCAACAACTATAATTACGTGGACAACAACGTAATTATAGTTGTTGTCCACGTCTCCCAACTTTGTAATTGTCTAATTATTACAATTTTCAGCTTACTAGAAACTTACCATATTATCTATTGACTCTGGTATAATAACAAAGTAATTAAATATAATTAAAAAACTAAGTGGTTAATTGCAGAGGCCTGACTCAGAAAAGGCATCAATCAACAGTCACCTTAGAATATATCACAACTAGCAGTTGCCTCTCACTTTCTTGTGAAATAAATCTTAAGCTGGTCGGGGGAGGGGGGGAGGGCTAACCTTAAATTAAGATGTCAACTATTTGGATTCGGCGTCGATATGAGACGTTACCACCATGCCAGATTGTATTTCGGAACATACTCAGAAATTAATCAATCGAAAGGCATGAAGTATGACATCAGGGTCGCAATAACATACACGCATTTGTATCTTTCTTCCCTCTTTAGAATAAATAACACAAAAGGAGCTTAAGGTATTTTTATACGTATTTTGTTGAAAAAATATTTTTCAATAAATACGATTTATTTATAATTTTTAACGGTTCAGTAGATTGTTGGGGGAAATATACAAAAATGTTGAGCGAGCCTCTATTCTATCATTATTTTCTATCATTGTTGTTGTTGTTATTTTATCATATTTGCAGCATGATATACCAATAATTGTATGTACCATAAATAAATAAAGTGCATCTACTTTGATTGATCTCTACACATTGTGTCCAAATCTAAAACTACCTTTTTTGAAACAACTATATATACTACATATTTATGTATAGTTGTATATTCTATACTTATAAACAAGCTTAAAACATTTCTACTGAAGTCCAAAATCCTCACAAAAATACAAAATTATCCCTTATATTAGAAAAATCACTTAAAAATTGCTATATTTCCAACCAACTCTTCTGATTTTAATATATTTCAGCCAAGATTGGCCACTAGATACCTTTTTCTTTAAGTGTAACTTAACATTTCTACCATTATGATATACATTTTATTAAAATAGAAAAACTAGACATAAAATGGAACAATATTTCCTCGTATCCTCGTTATTTATGTCTAATTTTCCTAATCTATTGATAGCCAAACCAATTCGGCGATTATATACAAACCTCTATTTTCAAGTTTGAACCAATGTCAACCATCATCTTAAAACACTGGGCAAATATGTGCCCCATTTTTACCAACTTTACCACAAACATTAGAGCCAATATGTTCCCAACGACTACAATTTTTGATAAACTTTAGGCCAAAGTCTGCCCAACATCCACGAATATCTCCAAACGTTGGACCAATTTCTCCCAGCGTTTACTATAAACTATAAACATAGGGCCAACGTCTACCATCTACAAATATAAGGTACAATTACCTTTCTGTTTGCTCCTGGTGGCATGCCGCGACACTGGCGGCGTTCGGCCGAGGCTTTCGAGGTCTGTGTTGCTGCTTTGGTACGGACTCGGTCTGTCGTCTAACGCTGGTGGACCCTGGATGCATAAAAAGATACCTTGTTATTATAGATAACTATATGAAACGATACGATCGATGTGCAAGATGACAGGGTCGAAAATGGTTTAACCAAGCCGGTTTTTTGGGCTTAAAAGAATGTAGTTGAAGAAAAAAAGCTGTGAAAGAAAATATCGTGAGGAAACCTACAAGTACCGGAAGAAATTCTGACACATGTCATCATGTATCCACCAACCCACAGTGGAGTAGCGTGGTGGATTAAGCTCCATAACCTTCTCCTTAATAGGAGAAGAGGCCTATGCCCAGCAATGGGATATGTACAGGCAGTTACTTGACTACTTTACTTTAGTTATTTTATATGGTACAAAATTAATTGGGTCATCTATTTTAATCGGTGGATAAATAAAATATCTTTGAATATAAAATAAACTTACAAGTTTATATATGACTGTTTGTATACATTTCAGCAAGTGTTTCGCGCCTTCTTCCGTCTCCTCTTGCAGTAAATACTGGTCGTGTTCAATTGTCAGCACCAGAGAGCGACTGAACCTAAAAACAATCAATAATCTTTGATTTCTCTGCAATTCTTACTTTAGAATAAAATGTCTGTAAAAACTAACATCTAAAGTTTAGCAATCATTAATCATCCTTAATGCTTGCTTAACTTTAACAATACCAGGTTAAATACGAGGTTTTCGCAACTATTAGTAACACGCTAGAGCGTCACAAATTCCACTAACTTTGGGACCATTCCAGTTTGTACACTTAACCACTAAACAATTTAGCGATTAAGCAATAACGACAAAAGTTTTGCAGGAATAGTTCAGGACTTTGAACTTGAGTAAGTATAGAAGTTTAAAATAACAAATTCCAATAAGTCAAGTTATTATTTTAACTGGATAGTTCAACGATTAAGAAAATATAATATGAAGAATTTTTCATAAAATTTTTGTTAGAAACTACCAAACTCGCCAGCTTTATAAATTAATTACTTCCAATATACTAGTAATCCGCCCCGTTTTTTCACAGACTAAACGAAAGTTATAAAAGTCATCAACTTCTTTAGAGATACTGTAGCATTTTAATGGTGAAACGTTTTTTTTAATCAATCCAGTAGTTTTAGAGTACAAATCTTTCCTCTTTGACGACAGAGCTGAAGCTAATAGAAGCAAGTTCGATCTCCACCCATGACAGATAGCTGTATAGGTCATATGGACGTATACAATCTGATGTATTTATGATCCAATGATCTTTTTGGGCCTGTTGAGTGTGAAGCGTAAAATAACATCTAAAGTTTAGCAATCATTAATCATCCGTAAGGCTTGCCCAACTTTAACAATACCATCTTAATCTTTCCTCTTTATAAGGTAGATGTAGACGACCGCTCTGGTGTAATGGTGCTGAATGCGCTATTAACGCCGGTAGTTGTGGGTTTGATTCCCGCTCGGGATGGTTGTTTGTATTTATATAAACATTCGTTCCTAGATTTGGTTCATGTGGGTGCCCCCAACGTGCCTCGGAGAGCACGTAAAGCCGTCGGTCTCGGTTGTTACCACAGTCACCTGATACGGACGTTACTCATAGTAGGTAAAATATTCTAGTCTAAATGGTTACTGGCTTTCCCTCTAGGTTGCGGAGGTCGCTTTGCGCTTTGCAAAAAAATCAGTAACCTGTCAATATCTAGGCGAGAATAAAGCAGACCCTGGTTAAGTCCGGGAAAAATGGTAAGAAGAAGAAGGTAGATGTAGATAGTGTAGTGTGTACATACCGTCTAGTGTGCATCTGTATGCACTGCACGATGTGCGCGTTGAGCAGCGGCAGCACCAGCTCCGCGCGCGGCGCCGTGGGGCTCGGCGGCGTGTTTAGGGGCTTTGGCATTTTCTGAAAACGACATATGACATCATATTGCTGGATAACATATTTTTGATATATTATCCAAAAAATATCAATATATTTTTGATATTTTTGGGAATGTAAAGAAAAATATGGCATATGGATTATGGAATACGAGGATGTAAGGCTATCAGAATTTCCTGGTTTAATTTTAATGTTATCAGAACACCACTTTAGAAGCCATGCAATGGTCACAACATCATGAGAAGTCATGAATGTTTCCAAAGACATTTAGCAAGATCTACCACTCTAGTCAATTTAAGACATTGTATATTTCACTTTCTTCCTATGAAATCATTGGTAATAATTTAATTAAGAAACGAGCTTTGTGCAAAAGAAATTCCTTGTTATTTTTAGTGGAATATATTGTTACATCAAAATATAAGATTCACAAGTAATAACAGTCTGGTATTTTTAACTTTCTTAAAGATTCTTACCGTAGCTAAATAAGTGCGTTTGTCCTTATAGAAGACGAGCGCAGACGTTGTAAGTGTCAGGTAACAATCAGTCCAGTTCTTCTTGCTCTTCTTACCGCCCTCGAAGAACTTCGTCCTTTTCACTGGTCCTTCGTATACCACTGTCGCCTGGAGATGTAAAAGATGGGCTATTGTATATTAATTCTACGTGCTTTTGGGGTCTTTTACTTGTTTTCGTACTTTTTTCGTATCTACGTAAGTACCATATAATCATAAAGAGTTCCAAATTAACCGAAAATTATGTTAAGTTTCTCATTTCAAATTATCTTTAAGTTATTTTTTAGGAATGTAATGAAACTTTAAACATCAAATAAAAAAAAATATAAGTATCTACCTAAATGGATTATCAGAAACACTACGCCTCTTTTTCAATAATAGGTAAAATTATTCAAATCTCATTCAATTTTTTAAGATATATAAAAAATATTTTTGATAAATTTTTAAAAACAATTTCGTGATACCAAATGGATCATCAAACCATACACACGTCACTCGATTATTCATATCTATTTTCATTAATTGCAATTTAACTTATATTAACATTGCTATTGGTAAGTATTCAAACCTCAGCCGGTTGCATCATCAGTCTCGGAGAGGTAAGCGGTGGCCGAGGTTTCTGTTTCGGTGCCACCATCGACCTGGACTTCCTCTCCTTCTTCGGGAACCCTCGTTCCCGCTCCCTGACCTCCACATCGAGGCTGTCTCCGGATGAACCGGTTTCGAGGTGCAGGTGGTTGGGCCTCCGTGTCACGGCTAGGAGGTTCTCCGTGGAACCACCTGGAATATTTTGGATTTTGGTTAAGCTAGATTTTGGTTAATAGATAGATAAGTCCGCCTTTGCTTATGTTTTTTTATTATGTTAATTTCCGTAATGTCTAGTTACAGTGCAATAAATAATGTATACGTATATCACATCTAGTTTAAACTGGAATCATTCCGACTTTTTCCGATGAATGACTGTCAGGTTATACTGTAAAGTCTTATCAAAATCTATTCAGTAGTTTTTTTGAGTCAAAGTAATATCTATCTATCCATAAACATTAACTTTCGCGTTTGTGTCTATTGAAACAAAAATTCCCTCTTAGCAAAAAACAATAGAAATAATTGTGTCATTATGGGGTTTATTCATATATATTTACGAACTGCCTACCCACAGAAAGAATAATTTTGTTAAAAACAACAATGTGTTCAAAGGCCTTTCCCATCCAGCAAACCGTAACGATTGTACTTGAAAGCGATACCACAATAGCATAAGATTTCAACAATTAAATAATGATTTTGTAATAAAAAATTTACCAGACAAATTTCAAATTACATAAATTTTAAAATACAAATAAAATTTGTGTCTGTCCAACTAGTTTTACTTAATATCCCAACGATGCCAGCTGCAGGCCTGAATGTGCTTAAACGTCGGTAGTAATAGCAAGATAATATTATTAATGTTTGACAATTAAAGTATGCAAAAAATATATGGAATATTTAAGAGAATAATAGAAAAGATACTACAGAATGTAAAATCAGTGCTTAAAGCGATATTTTCTAGTATAAATATTGGAACATATTTGTCTCGTGCTATTTTAACTTCACAGTCAAAAATCGTTGATTTCTAATTATAAACAATTAATCCTTTAAAATAAATCCTGAGTGAATGCCTAGTCTATTTGTCCATAAACTATTTTAATCCTTTTTGCTCCTAGTCACTTTACTCCCTTACTTTAAAACTTTAGAATGTGCCCAGATTTTTAAAGTGAACCCTGAATATAAGTAGAATTAAAAACGTAAGGAATGGGTTAACGAATAGGAGTTAAAAACGTAAACTAACCAAGTCGTTTGTTGACCCACAGCGGTGGACTGTCGCAGTTCTTGCTGAAGCTCCTCTCCAGGTCCAGGCGACTGCGCTCCGACGTCGGTGACCAGTTCCACGACTTGGCCGGGACATCTTGCAGGGTATCCTGTAAAGACTGGAAAATTGGAACACGTTAGACTCAAGCAGCATAATTTAAACTTAGCACGAGTATTACGAAACGTTCTAACCCCAAATGCCAAGTTTTCTTTACGAACTAATGGCCGAATACTGAAACGCTACTCAAATCCGTTTGTCAGTTGAATGTCTCTTAAACCTAAGTCTCTCATATTGTTAAAATATTGTAATAGAAATTAGTAAAAGCGGTTAAAACTTTCCAGTACAAGCACCATGTCTTTGAATAAAAAGGTCGTAAACTTTCATTGCTACCATTTTATTTTTAGCTCATATTCCGTCTTGACCAAGTTAAATGGGACTTAAATTTCTGCCCACTGAAGTAATCTTCTCATTAACTTACATGAGAGAGCTGATTTCTTGTGAAATACAAGTCTTTCTCTTGTATTTCACACAACACAAAATAATTGAGTATATTTTTCTATATTTTAATAATACTCAAATATAATGTATTAACATATAAGTCACTCTTTGTTAGTAGTTTATGTATTGAAGTGGAAAGTGGTCAGAAAAATAACCAAAAATGTCATGATCGTTTAGACTAGTTTAGAGGAAAACGCATTGCGTTTTAAAAAATACATAAGTACATACTTTTTTCATTGCTAATCTTCTGATAATAAACGATTGTAGAGATTTACGATGTAGCGACATCCTAATTACGTTAAACACCCACTACCAACACCAGCTTATATATTATTGTTAATTTTAAGTTTTTCATTCCGTCAAATTCCAACCTTTACAAACATTAAGCCAATATCAACCTGACCACAGTTTTCCTTAACGACGCCATATTTTATGTACACGTAATTCAGTAATATTAAATAATATGTTTTAAATTAGTTGTAATTAAAATAATAATTACATTTATTTAACAAAAAAATATGGTTTTCATATGGTTTTTCATATTTCTTAAGCCTGTGTAGTGCCATAAATCCTAATTTTAACTTTATTACTCGTAATACAATAAAAAAATATTATATTGTGACGTCACAGAATATCTTCTACTATTTACTATCAAACAAAATCATAGAACTTCCGCCCACATTGCAGAAAATAATAAATAAAAATTAATCACCCTAATTTCTGATCTAAAAGTATTAAAAATGTTTTGAAGAACAAACCTGATTTTTGTAAGGTTATATTTATATAGATACTTAAAAACAATGAAATATGATTTTAATTAAAGTAATTATTTATAGGTTTAAGTATAAACAGTTTTCCTTGCAAAATTGTCAGTGGTGTGGTGGCGCCACTGTAGCTTTAGTTTCTGTCTCTTTCATACGAATTGTGCAAGTGAGAGACAAAATAATATGGTCACTAGATTTCAGTAGGAAATGATTTCAATTATTCTTTTTATTTAATTTTATTAACATTTTGTAAGAATCGTAATATATTTCACATAATTTTGATAAGCCAGTTTAATTTTGTAATATAAACGAAGTTATATGAAACCTCACAAAGTATTAAATGAAAATATTACCTATTAATTAATTATATATTAGCACAACGTTAGTATACAAATAAAATAGCAGCACAAAGATAAAAATCCATTTAAAATGACATGACATTTTCGATAAGAAACGCTGAAACAAATTAATTATCAATAAATACATTTCTGAAAATCATTACCTCACGGAACCAAGTCTTCCCACGTTTCAGGTTAAACATTATCACAATTAAAATATCCTAAACGCGAGTCCTCTCCATTTTCACAGCACACCACAGCAATTATAATTTTAAAGGGAAATAATACAAGTTTATTATTTTCAACGTAACAACATGACGCACCGACAACCGCGGCAGAATAAGCGTAACAATGATATTGCATAGTGTTGTGAGCTTGCGACATCGATAATTCATCGTGGACTAGTAATTTTTAACTCATATTAATTGCAAAACCGCCGCAATAGCCAGCTTTGCGTGTATAATGTATGTATTTTGTTATATTGACCGATTTAATTATGTATTGTGACTAAAAGTGTTATAAAATTAACATTTTTTTTTTCGTTTCACGTGAGTAAGTAATTTGACTCGACCTGACTTTGTTTTAACTTAATGTACCAAATAGCAGGTACTTACATATTATGCTCTGTATTTTTTGTTTTCATGATCTACGATGTAATCCGATTAACATAATCTAAAATAGTGAAAAGGTAAGGTTCAAAATTTTGCGAATTATACCATATCTAACAAAACACGATTCACATAAACATTTCTCTTATACATTCTTAAAGAATTTATCTACGCATACCTAAGTAGTTTATTTTGTTCACTGAATATGCAGATATTCTGTTTTGTATACAAATACAAAAAAAGGTGGATTAAGCTCCATACCTTCTCCCTAATAAGAGAAGAGGCCTATGCCCAGCAGTGGGATATGTACAGGCTGTGTTACGTTTGTTACGTTTTTATACAAATACAAATGATCATCTTGAGGTCAATGCCATTGACTTTTGTTCCAATAATGTACGTGAATAAACTATGTATGTATGTCTTTCAATTGTGACTTTCCAAATCGGTGACTGGACAAGGGAATTCTATCTTGTAAAGTTTTACTAACATAACTTACTTTATTACGTCAATAAAAATGAGTGTAATAGTGCCCCCAATAATTAATAAGGAAAAACGTACCAAAGTATGTAATCTTTTATTACATTTTAAAACCACTACAATTTATGTATATGTTGTTATGTATAGGCCTAATAACAATATATAAATATTAATGATCACGCACTATAGAAATAATAACTACGAAAGAAAAACGCTCTATTAGCAGCAATGTGGTTTAGGTTTTGAGTTTTTGCTGAACAAAAATTTATCAGCTTCATTTTCCACCCTATATTTTATGATATCGATTTCGGTTCACACGACAGCACATCACTATCGCACTGTTATCAACGGCCGGTCGACGTATCGACGTTAGGAAACGTTCGCTTTCCTTATCTTAGCTTTATTACGCGTACACTGATTATTGTCATTCAATGAAGCCAATAAAATGCAATCGGATATGTACATCACTATACTAAATTATAGGGCGTGTTCCGGAGTACCTAGAATCGAGCATATAACTAGAAATTAATGAGATCTCGAATCCTAGGATCAAGATTTTTATACGTCTAAGGAGACGTCAACTAGTGCATGTATGATGCAGCGAAGCAAGTTGTCAAGACTGACTGATTGGTTGTATTCTTGTATTATACTTCGAAATATAATTTTACTACAAGTAAAAAGAGAAGTAACAGCCTCATAACTATAGATGTCAAAAGTGGTAAAAGTTCTCCTCTTTTATTTAGGAGTTTGAGAGCTTAATTCGAGTTTGCGGATTGCTGGTACGTATGTACAAGCTACATGTGCAAGAGTTGCTTCCGATACATGCAGGTTTCCTTACGATGAATTCCTTCACAATGTGAATTTCAAAATAAATTTCGGTCATGAACTAATGCCTATGGATGTATGCGAAAAAGATGAGAAACTGTAAAATCGTCTGTATGTAAAAAGACCCAAGCAAATTGCAATGCACCGTAAGACATACTGGACAAACTACAGCGAACTTTAGTACACGTTCAGTCATATAAACTGCCTATAATATAAATACAACAATTAATTTTGAACTGTCAATAAACTTAAGGTTCCGCTGAAGCTAGGGGACGCCACAATCATGTAAAGTTTCATTTTAAACGAGCATATTTTGTAGATATACAATATGTACATATATTTATTATTTCGTGGTTCTGTGGGTAAAGATTTTGTATTTTAAATAAAGTTTTCAGTCTACTACCACTTACAATAAGTAGTAACAGTTGGTTCATCCATACTTAAATAAAACTGAAGAGTTTGTTTGTAATAGCAAAATAACAGCTTTTTACTAAATGCATTTGAATATTTACGATATTTATACGAAAACACCAATTTTTTGGCTGTTTATTCCAAGTAATCTCTGAAACGGCTGGATTCCGCGGGAAAAATTAAAAACCTTAAATTTTATTTAACGCGGACAAAGTCCTGGGCAGTAGCTAGTATAGTCATATACATAATTATAATTAAGTATTACACTACACTTAAAATTATAGCAAATAACAGCGCACTTACTTCAGCCACTCTTGTTCAACTTATCATCAACAAAGCAATAAGTATA
Source organism: Junonia neildi neildi (assembly GCA_018234505.1). Classification (NCBI taxonomy): domain Eukaryota; kingdom Metazoa; phylum Arthropoda; class Insecta; order Lepidoptera; family Nymphalidae; genus Junonia; species Junonia neildi. The sequence goes on from DVVJ01000079.1 coordinate 18,663, forward strand.
CATTTTCCTGTTTTATTTTAATAACGTAAAGAACAATATCCTTTACATTAGAACATTACAAAGTATAAAGCTTTTAAAACTGTTTTCCCTCAGTGGCGTATCCAAAATATTTGAGGATCTAATAGAATTGGCTCAGGTCCCATACATTTCTGAAACATCTCCTTTAACTTAAACTACAAGTCATAGGTTATAGTCTAGTATATTGAGTATGTACTATACTAATGTATAAATTATAAAAAACTTGTGGTCTGCGGAGATATAATCATACTCATAGTTTGATATTGATTTATGACAAAGAGAAATGCTTTTTACATACAACAACTTGGCAAGATTGATTTTGATGTTGTTTTTTTATACTTGCAGTTGTTTATGAATAAACTTAACAAGTATGTTTCTAATTTCTTATATGTTTAGTATTATTGGAATATAATCCCTAACAAGCCATGGAAGATGGTTGGCACAGTAGTGTATTGGCTTCTGCAGTAGCAATTACCCATTGCCCGTGACTACTACTAAAATAAGCATGACTATATGTAGTGGTCTGAACCTTATGCGGTTCCGCACCAAAGACTACCGATGTAGTCTTATTGCTAAACCTGCATGACATCCTATACTAAAGGTTTTATACGTTGTTTGTCTGTTTGACCTCCTGATTACTATATCTAAGAACATTAGAAAGACGATGAAGAGAAATGTGAGTGAGGTGAGCAGGGATTAGACAAAAACAGGCTAACAATAAGATAAATAAAATAAAATAAAAAAAACACCCGTGTGCACCAGTAAATGATAAAATTTCACTATAATCACTATTTGCCGCTTCGAGTCGTGGTATCAAATTAGCAAAAATTTGTCGGTGTGACTTTTTCGCAAACTTTTTCGAGGTTTAAGGAGAACTTTAGGTTATTTTCTGTGCTCGAGTAGCTCTATAGCTGACTATTCAGTGATTTTCTGCTAGGCTTTACCACGGTTTTATCTCCGAACTATCGCATTATGACGTCACACGTTATTGTTGATTTGTAACATAATAAGGATTATTTTTATTCAGCGTAATAGTGAATATTTTCAAAAAGTTACCTGACGCGCTTCAAGTTACGTTTAACAGTACAGCGAAATAATAATGAATTTTATTCATTAGCATACGAGTAGATAAAACGATTTACTAAAGTACATACAATGTAAAATTTGTAACTACTTTCAAAACAAAACTAAACATGTTTAAAATAAAATAAAAATTATTAAAAGTATACAGTTTTTCTGCGGTCTAAATCTAGACTTATCCATAAACAATTCAAGTAGAAAAAAAGTAAAAAGTCATTGTCACTCCAAATTCATATTTCGAATGAAACTTCATTGAACGCATATTAAAATTCGCTCCGACCCATTCAGGACCGGACGCGATTGGCGCGAACGCCATTTTGAAACCGCATTGTGCCCGCGCATAATTAAACTAAGTAATCTACCATATTAGCTCGTTGAGGAACTTTTGACTCATCCTTGGCTTTTGGAGTGTTTGCAAATTATATTCTGTCTCTTTCACGCGTGTTTGTTTTTATATTTTTGTCTCTCTTCAATTCATAAGTCTGACAAAATTGGCTCGACTTCGCCGTAAGCCATATGCGGGCTGGCGGTTGTATTATTGTAATGAAAGAACGCATTTTATACGTACGCACTATCTTTATTTAAGTGGTAGGTGGTAGGCGGCGACGGATCGACTCGTACGATCGTAATGTAACATTCGCAGCGAGCATTTACTAACTGAACAGCTCGGCTCAATACTGACTTTACGACAAAATGATACAGTCACTAGCTGTCTTTTATGTATCTTAATATTTATGATTAAGCAAGTACAAATCTCAAGTAATGCATTTTGATATCCAGCACGCTGGCGAGACCCAATGACATCTCGAATTATCGTTTCTCTACATCTTACAAAATGTCATTTAGTCCCTTCATTGTCATTCATTCATGAAGATGTGCGTTAAGTTTCACCGGTACGATAAATTGATACCTGCAAAAAACTTGTTTTTTTGGATGGTTAGAGGTAGGGCTGCAATTTTGAGTTGATTCCTAAAAACAGAAGTCCATCAATAAAGGCCGATTTAAAAAGTCAGTATATCAAAGTTACCAATTTTTTAGAAACACAATATACATATGTATAAGAGCGGGTTGCTGCTAACACTTTCGTATACATATTTCGTGGTCACTGGTGTCCCCGTTAGAGGTTTCGTGGTTAATGATGTCCTCTTATACTATAACCTCTACAAAACCGCGATAAATAATGGTATTTATAAATATATCAACGGTAAAACCAATGACCTTTTGTAACGGAAACAATGACTTTAAAACCAAATAAAATAAAAACAAAATCAAATAAATGTTTTTTTTTATTACGTGGGTAATCTGTGTTGGCTGTAAAGACTGTAAAGATGAATCTGTGCTGTTTTCTTTAGGTATAAAATTTAGTAATACAAAATCATTAGCGAAAATTTTCTCGGTAGAACAATAAGTCAGATGTGAGACAAAACAGGAAAACAGGAAACACGTATTATGTTATCAAGTGTTTGCTATAATCTGCGGCTTAGGAGTTATACTATGAGTATTGTAAGTAAAGAACACAGGTTTCAATCTAGCACCTACTAAATTTGTACGTGAAATTTGTGTTTTTGAAAGTGCCTTTTTGGATAACCCTGTTACAATGTCATCGTCAGTCGTGTACTCATATATACCTATGTATTCTGTACTCTTAATTTATATAGGTATATCTGATAACCCATTAAATGTGAATTAATCTTACACCATAAATCCTTCCCACTTTTTCGTTGGGAATGCGTTATGAAATTTCCGAAAATAGAAAGAAACTTACTTCAAAATAAAATTTATTGGATGTATGTTTTTGGTTTCCATCATCATTGTTATAAAGTCTTTATACTGTGGAGCCTATTTGTAGGGCAC
>DVVJ01000080.1:0-21546 GCA_018234505.1 Junonia neildi neildi
TCACGAATAAAATACTAAACTTTATAGTACAGATATTTTGTGCTTTTTCTTATAAGTCACTTAGAATGTTTCCGTTATTATTGAAAATTGGAAATTTTGACATGTTTTACCTGGCCACCAAAATTTTTTCCTTTGGCATGTATGGTTTTGGGGGGGTCGTGTCCGCTGTGACCCCCCCAACCCCTTTGAACCGCGCCTGGATGAAGGTGGAACAATATCAATATACGTTTACCATAATTTTTAAAAAGTATCTAAAAACAACTAATGTGCGATAAATTAAGTTAATGATCTGAACTCTATCCTAGATAGAAGGTTTTTCCCGATGGGATATTTACTAGCTATAAATTTTCGATGAGAAAATACTTACTTAGAACACCTTTTTGTTTGATTTGTTTGTTTAAAAGTGCTTACAAATAGGTAGTCCATTATTATTTTATTAAGAAAATCCTAAATCTCGTGTTAAAATATGACGTACAGATAGTTAGCGATTAAAATATTGCAATCAATAACAAAGTTCCAAATTAGTTGACGGTAGTTTTGCATAATTTATTAGTTTTTACAAACTTTAATACCCCATTTCACACTGTTGGTGGGTGAAGCGAAGTTTCAGTAATGTTTAAAAGTCAAAGGTTAGGAAACTTCCCTAACCGGGATATCGCCCATGGCGACTTACTGAAGCGCGTCAGACGCGTAACTTACAAATACGGGCCTGTTTCGCGCTTTTTAACCGACTTCTAAATGATAAAAGTTCACAATTTTGTTGTATATATATTTTTTGTATGTTATTTTTGCCATTCGCGCATCGTTTTCAGTGATTCCTTCAGTGATATGTTTCAAAATTCCACACTAATGTAATCCAAATTACGTAAGTAATTATCATATTATATATAAATTAAATAAAAATTTAAGGAAATGTAGTAGCCAGCATTATTACCCAATAACTATCGATGTCTATACCAATTAAAATCGGTTTTATTTTCTGTGTATACATAATTAATACATTAGACTTGACAATAATTAAGGAAGGACAATATTATTTACAAAATTAGACAGTTGATTTTTTTTTGCGTACTACTCAATCGCGACAGTACCGCGTCTGTCGCTTGTCTAAAAGTCGCTGTGGGCGATCTCCCTAAGCCTTATAATTCTAGTTACTTGTCGATAACTAAATTAGTAAGTGTGTTGTGTTATAATTTACGATGTATTATTAATTCTGATGTCGTCCTAATTAATTTATCAATCGTAATATTGTCTGATCCAAACTAGTTTATCTTAACGAGATTTGACTTAACCAATTTAGTCTAGGCAGATCTAGTTCAGCCTAAAATTTAATTTTGTTGGTAACATATATATGTTACATACATATGTATGTAAATACACATTTAGCCTCCAGGAATGAATCAAAGAGATGTAATTTTGATTGACAAAGGTCTTGATATATGAAGTTATTGTGTGTGCCTATATGTTTGTTAATATATACTACAAAATATTTAGGTTAAGGTATATACTATATAGCGATTTATTTTTTGTTACTTTTAATATGAATAAATGATTAACAGTTTGGTATCTATTGTAATCACGATATGACAAAATTCAGCTGAACTAAACGTGCCGAAAACTCAATTTTTTTAATTATTAATTAAAAGAAATCTACTAATTAATAGTAATTTTCAATAGTTCAATTTTATAACTATATAATTTCTCTTTTAAGACTGAATAAAACTACTTTTTATATCATGGTCTTTAATTTTTTTTAATTCCTAAAGTTAAGCCTTCCATATTGCCCTCCTTTCCCCTATTTGTTTGTTTGTTTCAAAAAAAGGAAAAGCCAAGTGGTCTCTTCAAATTTATTTTGTGGTCGAAATTAGCAATAGCCTTCAGACTACAATTCGTACCTAAATATGTAGGCGGGCTCGATCTGGTAATAGCAATCGCAAAGGCGTAAGGTGGTTTAGCATGGCTACATTACCTTGGGTAAGCTGAACAGCTAGGAGTCTATTTTCTTATCCCTTCTATTATATACTTATTTCCATACTTCTCTTTTTTTAACATATATTTTAGGCATACATAGTGGTGCAAATGTTTTTGAATAGTGATTATCCCCATTGAAAAAAACAGTGCGCACGTTTAAAATTAAAGTGACTTAACTCAAAAACTGCCAATACTGAAAAATGAGTCTTAACTTCGAACAACAACGTCGTTGTCACCAGCCTACTGAAACAGAGGTATTAAAAATATCAAAATAAGCAATTTCCTCGATCACTCCTCCAAAGATCGGACACGTAGATTTTTAAACTTGAGGGGATAATAATCATTAGTATAAATACTTTGTTTTTTTTTTTGTAAAAGTTTAAACAAATGTATCGTTTGAATTCGATTTAATTTCCGGTCTTTTGTGAAAACGCTAAACAACATCTGCCGTTTGTTGAAATTGGTTTGATATACCTAAGCATTGATTGCCTATCTTAATTGAATAGATACACGAAACAATATATAAAAAAAAAACAATATTGTTTTTTTAGGAAATCAGGAAATACATTTTATAATAATTTGTATTGTAGTAATTCAATCCAAAATACCTAGCTTCTCTCGAAGAAACTCAAGCCATTTTCGAACCCATAAAACTTCGTTGTAAATAAACCAAGAAGGCTGAATTTTTAATAATTTGGGTCTACTAGATCTCACAACTATTTACAGCAGATGAAAATTTTACAACAAATTATTTTCATGGCAATATTTATTTTACGCAACATTTTGAGTTATGACAACTTTTTGTTTTAAAATTTGTATATTCAAAAAAAAAGAAAATACCAAATTCACACCCACAATCAACGAGGCAAAATCGGTGTATTCTAACCTGACCCTTAGCTCATATGTATACAAAACGTACTAAATACATTTATATTCCCAACCCCACCGTTCTTAATAAAACACGTTTAGGTCCATTAGCCGGTACACAGAAAGGATCGCAAGAGGTTTTTACGAATGTAACTGAATATATCATCGTTATCCTAAACTGACCTATTTGCCTTCCGGATTAAATCTGCCAGGTAAAAAAATATCATATTCATTTTTTCTATCGGGTTTCTTTTTAACAGTGTGCTTTTTAGAATGAAAAAATGTATTATTATTATGTATTTTGCAACCCCAGACCTAAAGAGAGCTAACTCAAAAAAATGCTGGAAAATGTGTCTTAAAACTATATAGCTTTTATCGATTTTAGGCAGATAACTTTTGAGTTAGCTGCTTTTAGATCTGGGAGTGAGATTTGCTTTTTATTTAAAATTTTGCATAAACATTAAAAAAATGATAATCAAATTGTAGGGTTGATTGGTAACATTTATAATATATTTTTTATTTATAAGTTTAATTTATTTACTAGTACATTCTGATATCTGGACTAGATTGCTAAGTAATGTATTTTATAACCTAAATAGAACCCTATTTATTCAGGTTATAAAATACATTACCAATTAAAACAGCTAGAGTAAGAATAAATTAGGTACAATACTTACTCCACATCTTACTTATATAACTTTTACTATAGGTATCTATATGTATAATAAAATCTTAGAAAAGTCGATTATGTACATTGAATATTTTTCCAAAAAAACCAAGTAAAACGCGTTGTATTTACGTCACCAAGGCCGAAACTATGGTTTTTAAAATTTTTGTCTGTTTGTCTGTTTATCCGTTTGTCTGTATGTTTGTGCGCGCTAATCTCAGAAATGGCTGACCCGATTGTGATGAAATTTGGTATGGTAGTAGCTTATAAGTAACTAAAAGTAAATTGTGAAAAAAATCAGTAATAATATGCTTGCGGTATTTTTGGAGCACTACCAAAACATTAACGTCCTTCAAACCCAACTTTTTTTACAATTCCGAATTAGTTTCACTAACTTTTGTGAAAAGTTCTACAGTCTATATAAAACTTTTTTATACTGTGTAAAGTCAAAGTTGGGTGATAAAAATAACTTACATTTGGGCTTCAAACTTTTGATTGGAAAACCGTTGATACGTTTGAATTTTTTATCTGTATCACAGCCCCAATGTTTAAAACCATCAAAGTCACTTTGTAACTAAAAAAACTAAGGGCATTTATACACCAGTTATAGTTTTTTTTTATCTAAATAAAAATAGAGGGCAAAAAGCAGGGCGTAAACTGCCCATAAAATTTTCAGCATTCGATGAAACAAATACATTTTAAACAAGGAATATGTTTTAGAATAGTAGCCTATACGTTTTAAAATAATAAACTTTAGGGTTTAGATCTTCGCCTAAGCCGAACAGAGACTAAAACTATAAGAAAAAAAAGCGGCGAAAAATTAAATATGACATAATTAAAAAAAAATTAACAAGTACCTATATTTCTTATTAACCTACCCATGTTTTAATGATAATGAAATATAAAATATCATAATGAATAAACAGTATGAAATAACCGGGCGAGGGATATAAGCATTAAATACTCGAAAACAAAAACAGAGACTAGTAAATAATATCTCGTCTTAAACCTCCATAAATACATAAATTAGAAATTTAGTAGATATTAAATAGCTATAATAATAACTGTTTTTAAATCCATAATTTATACAATAAACAAAAAATACGATCTAAAACAATTATTATAATATCTTATTATCACAAACTCCGAAAAGGTTATTCTAAAGATCAATTTCAAAATATTTTTCGAATCGCGCATAAATCAACGATCTAAGTTTATTATGTTAAAACAGCCCCAATTTACACTTCAGTGATCACGAAGTAGTTGACTTGTAAACAAATTTAGCCAGCACCTCGTTATGTAAACACAAACAAGACGATTATTGTTTATTATAAACGTGGAAACAACTCTATACAGAATTAAGTTACCTATTTTCAATGTACACGCTTTGTTGGACGACTTTCGTCGTGGAGGTTGTAATAACATTATTAAGATGCTATGTTTTTTTTTTATTGATGCAGGGTAAATCTTCATAGATACTTGACTCCTCGTCGGTCGGGTTATGTGAGATTGTACTCACTATAAACCCCTGCGATGGCCACTATAAGCACAGAATCAGAGATACAGCGGGATCGCTTTTGTATGCGCATCCGCTGCCCCTCCCGAACGTGCTATGCATCATGTTTTGAACCTTATTGTACATATAAAATCGAAACTCAAACGAGTGCGTTACGCGTTACTTGATGTCAAATAGCAGGCAAATAACGCATTAAATTTTTTTCGTTTTAATGTGTTCTACAAAATCAGGGTTATAACTATAAATTCTTATGTCACACTTTTGTTGTTCTACTATTCAAAGTTATATTCAACTTAGTGACACGGTAATATTGTTTTGATCTATGTTAATAGTTTGCCTTTGAACCTAACTTGGTCATTACTCTGCAACCGAGTACCGAGAAATCCGTCTGACATTTAAATCTTAGTGGTAGACAAATCTTGGAAGTTGTTATTTAAATATTTATTTATCAGTACCTTTTGGAGGCGGACTTCGTTAGTTTTTATGTAGGTTTCGTTGTAACGGATCACCGGCTGAAAGTCATTTTTCTGTATGGACATGTGTGACGTCACCTTTTTTGTTGACGCAGGATAATCTTCATAGATACCCAACTCCTGAGGCTGCGGGAACGCTTTCCAATGCGCATCCGCTGATCCCCTCACGACGACGCACGTTAAATCGTCAAATTATTTTACGTTAGTACTTCATATGTTTCTAGTAATTCTAGACTAAATGGTTACTGGCTTGCCCTCTGGGTTGTGGAGGTCAGACGGCAATCGCTTTGCGTAAAAATCAGTAACCTGTCAAAATCTAGGCTATAATAAAGCAGACCCTGGTTAAGTCCTGGAAAAGGCTAGGAAGAAGAAGAATATATTAAATGTGTCTTAGTCTTTTGTTTCTATTTTTAACTTAATTTTGTAATAATACTGTTAGACTTACTATTACAAATTCTGTACTGCGCGGCCAAAATATTTTTTATCTTTTCTACTTCAGAATTGACTAACTCTCCAAATACGGCCGAAACGCACGGTAGAATGATATTGAATGATACTTCAATAACCAAAATATAGGCGACCTAAAAGAAATGTTTATATTTCCACATGTTTCAAATTGATAGATAGACAGGCTTAAAATATAAAAATTACTTACTTTAGTGTTTAAATTAATACTCAGCATTTCAGCGAAAACCAGCAAAATTACGAAGCAAGAAGTCAAAGTCAGCAGCATCTGAAAATAAATTTATTAAAAAAAAGAAAACCGTCGAAACTACATTAAAAAAAATGTTTAAAAAAATAAAAGTTATCGTCTGCATCTTTTAATACTTGTTGAAATAATTTATTTTCTCGGCTAATGTAGTAAAATGTTTTACACTGTTTTACACTTACCAAGAACTTCGTGCCATGACCAATGTTTTTAACATTATCTAATATCCTTTGATAAATATATAAATATTGCTTCAATCTCTCGCTCTTTAATTGAACCTGCTCTTTACTGCTTTCATTTGTAACATTTATACATTCATCCATTGCTTTTCTAAGAGATTTCATTCGAATCCATAACAATTCAAATATTAGAGATCTCGTCACGTGACTTAAATGCATCGCCGAAATAACTAAAGAATGTACTGCCATTACATATGGTTTAAAAGACAGTTTACTCAATAACGATGCGAATCGACAAAATTCCAAAAAAATAATTACAATGTATATAAAAAACGAATATAGTCCTTTAAAGTTCTCCATTTCAATGAGTTCCATTGGGTCAACTTTGTCAAATTCTTCCATATATTTGAGGAAGTGTTCTCCATCGGTCAAAATTGATACGCCTACCGTGGCAATGTAGCATATTATATAATATATCAGTGGTATATATCCGATCAAATCTCTTGAAGCGGGCCAACGAATTTCGTAGCAATATGTTAAAACGATAGCAAGAGATACACAATAAATCTTAGCAGTAATAGAGAATCGAAAGCTTTTATGAAGTTTGGAATATAGCTCAAGCAACAGACCGGTCGATAACATCATTCTTATCATAGTTATTTGTATTTTATTCAACGTTTTGTGCATTTGAATACTCATTACAGCGTATGCTACGAAACACTACCGTTCTGACTTGTAGTCTGAATCCAAAAGACTTATTCTAACTAAACTTAATAATAAACATAATATTAATGAAATTATAGAAGTGCTTTCTGGAATATTGACCTCGTCAATAATGTTAATTAATTAGTTTTACAGCAGGACAGTATGTTTGTTCAAAAATACCTATACGATGTAATTTCTGTTTTTCAATATCAGTCGATATGTCTATTGATGTTAGTTTTTTGGCTTGAGCAAACGAGGGACATTTTTACGGAGGCTTTTTTGCTTCCTAAAATAAAAAAATAGTTTTTCGATTGCCTTGCATGCATGCCACTCATGCACAACGTCCCTTGAATGCATCATGTGACACATTTCTAAACCATCTATTTTGATAAACAGTATTTATATTGTATAATAACACCTATCTAGGATATTTTATTCAATACATTTGTTATGTTTTACACAATACATTAATCGATTTTTTGAAGTGTAATATTCCATCGCAATTATTAACTCAGTCTGATTGATGTTTCCTAAATAACGACATGTACACTAGGTATACGTACACTATACGGGAATATTTACATACAATATCACGAGGCTGGACCTAACTATAAAATTATTTAATTTTATAGTTACGATAATGTAGGAAAAAATCGAGCATTACGCTGTGATAAAATTCCTTCCAAAACAAGGAAAAACTCAAAAAAAAAAAATATTTAAAAATTTCGTTGTTGCTTACCAAGAATATGCTGTTACGATATTTACTATTTAAAAATGGTTGGGTTGGAAATCAACGGCGTAGACAGAGCATTTAAGACGACCCCTGTATATCCGAATTTGTAAATATTGATTGAAAACTTACCTGTTTTTTTAATATCGAATTAGATTCATCACCCATTTCCTCTTTATTGTCATCGACTAATTTCCTACGGCAACGTTTCGACATCTTATAAGTTACCTATAATGTCACAGGCGCAGCGTTCGATGATTTGCACAACACTAACCGCGTGAAGCTAGCGAAGGATGCGCTACGAAGCGTGCGGGGAGTAACGCACAGTATTAAACTTTTATTTGTTCAGTGCGGTACGAGATCTAAAAGACCCGTTATTAAGGTAGGTAGGTATACAAACATTTCCTCTAGACATAACAAGAGTGTACATTTATAAATAGCCAAACGTTATTAATGTTATTACTGTCACGAGAGCTCCTCGCTGTTCCTGCTGCCTAAGCAATCCCAAAGAGGGCGATTATGAACGAGAACCCTCTCGTCTCTCTCCGTCAATATGTCTAAGGACGGAAAGCATGCCAGAAGGGTCGTCGCCTCAAAGGATATCGTTCGATATCCCCGTCCCATGCGGATGGCCACTCTCCACTGCAGACTCAGGATCTTAGTCTTGCAGCGGCGGGTGTCCGTCAGTCGATGTTACCTAGTGGCATTTGCCTATACATAGAGGGCCATTAGGGCTCAGCCCCTCGAGTTTTGGCTGCAGTCTGTGTATCGCAACAACTGCCTTCTCGAATCGGGCAAACTTGAAATGTTCATTAGCACTCAGCATGAAGAACTTAAGAAATTCGATCTCTCGTTTTATATCCATTTGCTTAGCGGCGAAAAAAAAAACACTTGGTGTCACAAAAATTTGCAATGATTCAACCGAGGAAAGTCAAGACGTATCGATTGTTTAGATCACCCGCCTTAAAGCCCTAACTTTAACCCTAAAGTTTTTTGACGTTTTCAAAAATTGAGCAGTCTCACAACATAAATACAAACTCAAAGAACCAGACCACAACAAATATCCATATAGCCAATACAGACGCCTGTTATGAGCGAGGATGAAACCCACGACCGTCAGCGCTTCAGTCAGTTGCAGTGACCACTGCGCCAACACTGTCGTCAATCTATGTAAAATTTAAGTAACATTATTCATACATTAGGTATATGTTTCTTTTCAGGTTATCGGATGCTTTGTAAATTTTCTAACAACAGTTTTACAATTTCACCTCAAGAAATATTAGAATTGATATTAGAAATATGTAATAATATGAAAGAAAAAAAAATCCTATTTATTTACTAAGTTTCAATCGATCATTGTCTCTAACTCTCTAAGTGATATTCCTCAATAAAACAAATATTTAAATAAAAAAGGAGGCTTCAAACTACAATAAACATAATAATCTTAATGAAGCAATCAAGTAAATATACCGAATAAAGTATTAGAATATCAACATTCACAACCTCATATTACTTTTTGAAGCAGCTATTGTTTGTGACTCTTCTATGTTATTTTGAGGAAATATACTATGATATATTTCGATTATATATATAAGAGTAATAAATTAAACTAGATTATTGATGATATCGACGATTGTCATGGAGGCACATCTATTGATTTTATTTTCAGTATTTTCGTGTTAGTCGTTGTTGTTGAGTCAGACTGAATGTGAGAACGGTACTGACTTCGCTGGTCACAATGCGTGTTCATATATCTAACACGTTTCGTAAAAGACATTACAATATGATAAAAATAATGATGTCGACCGGTCTATCACTGGGGTTGTATTCCAAACTCCACAAGAGTTTTGCATTCACTATTGCTGCTAAGATTTATTGTTTGACTTTTGCAATCGTTTTGTTGTATTTTCATGGTTCCCAGTTGTTGTTAGTCGACGATATGGTCGCATTTACATCCTTAACGTATTATGCAATAATTTACGCGTCGTCTGTAATAGTGCTACTTTTGACCGACGGAGAAAATTCCTCCAATTATATGGATGAATTTGATAACCTGGATCCTATGGGGCTAGTTGAAATAAAAAACTTCAAAGTGCTATTTACAATTCTTCTATTCGTTGCAATTATTGTTTTGCATTTATATCGATTAGTTTGGCTTTTCACTACTGAGATGGTTGAAGCGAAAGTAGTAGTGACAAATTCGATACTGACTTTGGCGACGCATTTGAGTCAAATGACGAGAGTTCTGATGTTCGAAGTATTGTGGATTCAGATGAAATCACTTAGAAAAACAATGGATAACTCTTCGGATATTAAAAATGAAGAACAATATGAAGAATACAGTGCAGGGCAGGCCCAATTGCAGATTAGGAAATTGGAAGACTTTTTATTTATTTATAAAAAAATATTAGATAACGTCAAAAAGATCGGTCACGGGACAAAATTCTTGGTGAGTGTAAAATGGCCGCATATAGCACATTTTATCGTGTACGCGTCTTGTTTTTGGAGCTTCACTAGACTGTGCGATACTTTACACGATGTTTGCAACATGGCGGTAGATCGGTATCACAATTAAAAACAGTACCTTTGAGGCTATCTGAACTTAGCACCCGACTTTGGAATAAAAAATCGTTATTAGGTTTTATCGTAAGGGTAAGGTTGGTAGTGGTAGTACTTTTCCTCAACTACAAATGAAAATTCTTGCACTACATACCTCTACTAACGTAACTTTACAAGAATCAATCGTTAAAAATATTTTTTTATTAATGTCGGGTGACACATTTTTTTGCTATTCTTTTTGTAAATATTTTTCGTGCAACTACAAACGAAATTAGTGTCACCTTACCCTTACGATAAAACCTAATTACGATTTTTTATTCCAAAGTCGGGTGCTAAGTTCACATAGCCTTTCATTGAAAATTGTTAAGATAAACAGTCTACTTATATTTAAAAAACGTCATCGTGTCACGCGGAAACGTCATAGTATCTTTATTTTACATGTTTCAAGATATATTTTCTTCATAATTTTTCCAATTTTTTTAACCGTTTAAACCTTTCCTGGACTTCCACGATTATTTCAAGACTAAAATCAGCCAAATTGGTTCAGCCGTTCTCGAATTTTAGCCAAGTGCGTGTCGAGCCACGCGCATGAAGGATTCCGTAGTTTCCCTCATAATATACGGACATTTATTCATTTAGTCTTGAAAATTTACTTATATTTTAACAAGTAACATGTTTAATAATTTTCGATGAAATTTGGGCGAAATTATATTTTTAATTTGATCGACTATATCTCGATAACTTTAAAAGCCCTCATAGCCGTGACAATTTTTCTTTTATATTAATTTTATGTACTACTATCATGAATTTTTTCATATTTTTTAATGCAGCAGTTTAGTGGCTTGAGGGAGGGGGGGCAGTTGACTCTAAGAAAATTTGACTCTTACGTATACTAATATCGAATTCCAGCTTTCTAGTATTAAGGACCTCGAAGCAAAGCCGCGGACAGACAGACAGACAGACGGACATGGCGAAGCTATAAGGGTTCCGTTTTCACTACGGAACCCTAAAAATCGTTTTCATCAGTAACTTTATACTATATTATGGCGCTGTCGTCAAAGCTTTATTGTGTTAATCGGTCGAACAATTTCAATTAAAAACAGAATAAAAAGAAATATCAGTGTTGCTGTCGAGTTAATGTATCTACGGCATCTGTTATTGTTATTGTGACGTTGAGCTATGCCCTTCGGAGTCAGTGCAAACTGCGGCACTTTTGTATGACAGTGACGTATGGGTATGGCCGCCATGTTAGCTCTCTATCGGCAATTGTTTTAAAATGGACACTTAAGTATTTGAGCTAAACAAATAAATTGAATAAAACAAATTAAAGAGCCAATGAATTAAATAAATATTTATAAGAGTTTCATCAATATAAAGAATATCAAGTACCTAAATTATATTCGGTGTTTTTATTCGTAAAATGTTTTAGTGCCTAGTCGCACGCTGCAATTCATTTAGACACATTTTCAGAGTGCCAAAAGCTTCCGATTGATGATTGTCACTTACGAAATAATAATTAATGTTTTATAAGAAATTTCTGATAATGTACGACTGACATAACCCTAATGTTGTCTTAGATTTTCGCGATTATTACACATTGAAATACCAACTCAGAAATCGTTGGCGGTAGTTGTAAATAATATTTCTTTTATACTTCAAATAAACAAAAGTGCTCGAAACGTCGGGATGATAAAAATCATTAATATACGCGATTTCAATCCGTTCAATCTAGTTTTATTTCATTGTAATACTTGACTTTTATTATTTTTTTTTTAACAATTACTAAAATGATTTTGATCGAATTTATTTGGAATCAAATAAGAGTCTTACTCATAGTATCGAACAAAAAATTCATTGAAATCAGTTCACAAATTATTAAGATATTTTAACGTACAAAAATATACAAAGAAAATATATACAAAGTCCAAATGCAAACTTTCCTCATTTGGAGTCGGTAGAAATACACCGTGATATCACAAAAAACTTTGATCGTTTACATAAAAAACGTGCATAAAAATTTCACCGTTTTTTCTTATTTACTCAGACATTGAGAGAACAAAATGCAGCTGAAACCAGAAAAGATGTTGAAGAAGATAGATTCGGAGAAGAATAACCCGATACACGCGGCAACTGTTGAAGAAGCCCTCAATGCCACAGGTAACCCACAAAATATGACTGAGATCGAAAATAATTATGTAAGTATGATAGACATGACAGAAATCTTAAGTTAGGTACCTTTTATCCTTAGCTTAATTTACGATACTTTTGTTTCTACGAAGTAAATTTTGCGTCTATTGAAATTACTTCCAAAATGATGGTATCATTTCACAGCATAATAACAATATTTCAGATGATCATAGACAATAATTTACGGAATATCGGGTCACCTAACTTGTTGACTGTTAATAAGAAACAGTCAAGAAAAATTATTAGGATACTTTATTTATTTTTCTAAAAAAAGCATTAGCCAAATCGGTTCAGCTGTTCTCGGGATTTGTGCTTAGCAACATTTTTCATACTTTTTCAAAACAAAATTTACGTTAACGTGAGCAAAGCCACTACTAGAGACTAGTAACGAGCTACAAATTTTTGTTTGGATACGAAATTGTGATCCTGCTATACAAAGAAAATTTATGAAAAAAAGATATATAGACTCAAAACGTTCACTCTACGAATAGCAGTTCTGAAATCATAAGCGAAAGTTACCCACAAAAAGATTTTTTTTAGCAAGTTAAATTTTTGTGTGCGAATTCGAATTCAAATTCCCGAAATTATTCAACTCCTACTATTTACTCCAACTAGTTCTTTTTAAAAAAATTTCATTCATAAGTTCATAAAGCAAACCATTACCAACGATTTAAACGTCGACTTTAATAATGATGTAAAAAAATCCTACACGACGCTTATTTCGTAACGTCAATCCGGCATAAGTCAAGGTATTCTCTTGACATTGAAACCCGAATGATAACTGTTACTAAGCTGTACAATGTTTACACTATGAGCTACCGTGCTAACTCCTTTATCTTCTTAGATGTAGATTTAGACAAAGACCGCTGATCAAAAGCGTTTCGAAAGGGGGGAGGACATGACCCTAACCCCTCCCACACCATATCGGTTCTAAACATTTACAAAAAAATTATTACTTTTTGTACTTTGACCGTATGGAATTGTTACTTGGACTGATTATATTCCACTGAAAGATACAGATGACCTATAAAAAATAAAGCACTTAATGGCTGTACTATAAAGTCTATTATTATTAGTGACCCACCCCCACAATCTTAAGATGTGACTCCACCTCCTAATGATGATGATAATGATGTTCCTTTTTAGGTTTTGGCAAATACAACTTTGGTCTGCTGCTGGTCTGTAGCTGGACGCTCCAAGCTATGGGTATGGACTTGTTTGGAACCAGCTTCGTAGTAGCCGCAGCGGTATGCGACTTAGAACTGACAATGCAGCAACGAGCATTATTGACTGCCACACCACTGATAGGTAATTTATTTTTATTTATCTCTAAATAGTCATAATTATAATAACAAAATAATAAATAATTAATAAATGCTTCACAATCTGAGGCCCTCAGCAAGAGCCAAGAATCCTATGTCTCTGACAAAATAGTCCATAAATTACGAAATGGCTATTACAGATGTGTGTCTTGAAAAGTGATCGAACTCGCAACCCTTACGCTTAAGTTGCGGTGACCACTACGCCAACTGTGCCGTTCTTTGTCAACTTTTGTTTTCATTAAATTTCAATAATATGTAAGGCTCTTCATAACTATAATTTTAACTACTAATTCACAAATCCTTTATTTAAACATGGTATAATACGAAAACAAGAAAGGGACGTTTAATTAATATTGGTTTTGCAGGAGTTGTTCTTGGCGCACAATTATGGGGTTATGTCTCAGACACCAAGGGACGTCGTCTAACGCTGGTGCTGTCCATGTCAGTTGGATTCGTCTTCGCAGCCCTCAGCAGTTTCGCTCCAAGCTGGAAGATCATGGCGCTCTTGAAACTAGCGTCCTCTACCTTGTGAGTTACTTTATCTTTCTTATCTCATTTGTATTTAGTTATTGTAATATTATGTTAAGTATATCATAATTTAGAGATAATCAGATATAACAATAGCAGTATTTGCTTAGCTGCTGCATCAGTAAATAAATCAGCCCAGCTATTTTGTCCCTAAAAAGGACACAGTACAGTGCAAGCTAAAATGGTAATTCTTGTACGTTGCCATCTGACTAGCTTTTTCCTCATAAGCAAAATGAAAAAGATACAAAAATCAATGTCGTTATATCTAAAATTAAAATCTAATCAGAAGCTTAATATATTTTTATGGGCAGGAGTATAGGTAGTATAAGTAGGCATGTAGTAGATCTTTGGGCAAAATAAATAATAAGAAATTTGCTGTTTGATCCAATATTGATCACACCTTCAATAAAAATCCTGACCTTACTTATTCTGATTCTTATTTTAGAAATAATACACAAAATGTGACAGAGCATTATCTCGCCATGCATATCGTACGACAAGACAAAGAATGTTTTTATCAAAGTAAAAAAACGGATGATACGTAAGACAAATAAAAATATGTAATTAGCAATGTCATGTGCCAAACGTTTTTAAAACATCTGGAACAAATAACGCTCGCCAGATAAGCCGCAGCCTCACTGTTTTTGTCAACTTATGACGTAATGGAAATCTCGCCCGATTTAAGATCATGTGACACAATATTTTGGGCAAACATTTACCACACCGGGTGTGAATTTAGATAACGGTTGAAAACATCTAGAAAAAGTAACGAATTTTTACGACCATATATGGAATATTTCTGTTATGGCTCATGTAGAATCTGTTTAATTTCTCTTTTATGTACTTTTAAATATTGCTAAAGAAAATGATACTAATAAATACAAAGCACATTTAAATATTTTATATTTGCGTGGGCTTAAATATCAGACAGTAACTTCTAATATTAAAACTTTTCCATACATTATTTACACATACATATACATATATACCTATGAGCAATTAATACAAAATACTAAAAAATGTTTCTGATGAAATCTTGTCTTATAGTCAATCATGAAATACTTCTAAAGATTTTTGTCTTCGAAGATGATCGAGCAAAAAGTCAGTGGCACATCTAAAAATAGTCAAACCTTCCACAATATTCCGTTCAGCTCTCAGACGTGGAAAAAATAAAAAATTGTTACTATTTACTCTAATCGTATTTCCCAGAGAAATTCTTGATCAAATAAACTTTGTCGTTAGTCATCACATCTCGCACGATGTTTGATAACTTTATCTGCTAATTAAATATTTAATGTTATGGAGCCAATAGTATCTGTACCGAAATAGATCTTGTAGCGAAGTTATCACAATGACATTTGGTTAAGCTTTTGAATTCTCAGCAAATATCACGTGTGTTTTTGTAAATATTTTTTGGAAAAGTACCCGATCGACGGGAGGCTTGACATTTTTATAGTGTCTATGTTACGCGATATCTTTTGCAAATAGAAACTGATTTCATTTTTTTATTGAATCAGTTAATACTATGATAGTATTTCAAAGAAAACATTCCATGGATGGAGAATCATAAACGAACACTTTTACTCATATTTGAAATTGGCTATACAAAAATTAACACTTTTTAGACGAAAAGAGAGTCCTTGTTACCATCTCTCTATGCTGTATCTTCGTTTGTTAACTTTTAACGTTCAAAATCATCTTAAGAGACCACAAAATCTACCAGCTCAATTCCTTCTCATATTCCTGTTGGATTTATTATACTCTAGAAGTCATACAATCCTTTATTCTCGAGTTTATACATTCTCGAGTGTTCAGATTTATCTATTCAATACTGTTCTATCAAGTCAATTAAGCCCTAACTTTGACACCATACTTTGTCCACAGCACATCTGCAAGTAATTCTGGCGCATACACACTGCTTGGCGAGAGCTGCTCAGAGCGCAGTCGAGGCAGATCGATGTTGCTATGCACTTGCTCACTGATGTGCTCTCAGGCTGTTGTTGCTCGTAAGTAGTTTTCACTAAGAGTAATAGATGATAACCAACTGACTCTCGACTCGTCAAAATAATTTTGACGTCATACAATGAGAGTATTTTTACAAACTATTTTACCAAGGGATTACAAAATTACTTACTGATTATTCTAGATTAATTTGGTAAAAAATATTAAAGTACGATTTTAAAATGCGGTTTGATTTGAAAACAATATTTGACCTGTAATAAAGAGAAATTAACTACATTTCTAATTTATGTGATTTCTTTTACAGTATTCGCCTACCCTATCCTCCCACTTGAATTCGTCTACTGGATTGACTTCCTTGGCATCAACTACCGACCATGGCGTCTTCTGGCTTTCGTCATGTCGATCCCTTGTGCTGCTACTGCTTGCTTGCTGCAGCTGTTCCATGAAAGTCCTAAGTTCCTGGTCTCCAGAGGACAACACGAGCAAGCTTTGGAGGTCCTGAAGAAAATCTATGCGTGCAATACTGGAGACAAAGCTGACAATTTCCCCGTAAGTATCTATCACTAAAATGATAATTGATTTATAAAGGATCAAACAGACTAACATTTCCACGTCATATTAAGTAGCTTTTTTCGCTTATGGACACCTGTAACCATAAGAGATGTTTTCGGTGCATTACCCGGCTTTAAAAAAAAGATATGCATTAGATTTGAAAATTTGCAATAGATTTTAACTGATTCTTGGTCAGCTATGTAATGACTAGGAGATGATATAAACTAACGAAAAGATGGTATAAATAGGGTTTCAAATATCGTTATATTTTTTTAAATATTCTAATATAAGAATCGTCCTTTTAGGTTAAGAAGCTGATAGACCAGCCAGAGCAGTCGTCAAACCAGGCGTCGTTCCTGAGGGTCATGTGGGAGCAGACCGCAGCTTTGTTCAGACCTCCTCTACTCAAAGTCACTCTCAAGCTCTTCTACCTCGTCACCATTATCTACATGACGTAAGATTTATAACTTATTGTAATCTAGTTGTATTTTCATCATCTATTTTATCAGTTCAACGTACTTTCTGAAGGTTACGCAAATGTTAAAGATATGCTTTAGTAGTAAACAAGGTATAATTTCCCACACAACGACAAGTTACAGCTATTATTACAAATCCTTGTAGAATTTATTTAAACACTAATCTCAGAAACTACGAATCCGATTAAAATAATTGGATAATCCATTTATCTCATAAGCACTGTTATAAACGATGATTGTAGACGAATTATTCAAATCTGACTTTGAGTAAGTGTCTGGTAGATTGTAAAATATTCTTGTCTATCTCAATTTATCAATCCGACACAATGGTCATCATGACAAATCTGATGAAGTTCTTAAACATTACAATAAATACATATATTCATGATCTAAAGATGTTTTTTTTTTTTTGTATTGCAGTGGCAGTGGCTTCATCCTCTGGCTGCCGTACATCATGAACAACCTCTTCTCGGTGCTCGAAGCTGGCGGTGGTCAGGGCATGAACTTGTGCACTGTGATTAGATACTCAACGGACGCTGTCGCTTATGCTGGCAACGATACCGTAAGTCTTATTATTTTCCCTAAGATTGTCCATAAAAATACTAATGATTTATTAAAGAATTTCTTGATAATTCTTGATAAATTATATCAATGAAATAAAATAAATTCATAGAGCTGTTCTTATGATCACAGCTTCAAGTAGTCGGTAGCAACTCCTTAATTATATAAGGACCTAACAAACTCTTTATTTAATCTTAAACTGACTCCTTCTTTAGCTAACTTAAATTCACAATACTAATTTGCTTTCCATATTCCAGGCTGTCCAAGAAGTCTGTAACGACACAATCCAGGAAACAACTCTTCTCTCCGCCATGTCATACGGTGCTCTCGCCAGCTCCATTAACCTGATCCTGTCCCTCACGTGTGGATCCAGGAAGAGGCTGGCCATGATGTGCATTCTGACTGTGTCTTCTGCCGCCGCAGTACTCCTGAACCTGATCGCTATTCCCATTGCTGGTGGAATATTCTTCTTCTTGTTCCTTCTTTGTGCACTCTCGATGGGCATCCTCAGCGTTTACTTCGTGGAACTGTACCCGACTTCTCTGAGGTAATTTTTACTTTTCTTACCATACAAATCTGTGAAAAATTCAAAAGGTTACGTTAGGTTGTAAAATTTTCTAATTATTTTTAAAAATACAAGTTTATCGCAAATAATATTTACAATTATCTCATTTAATTTGACTTTCGTAATTCGTAAGGTTGTCTGAAAGTGATCTTGTAATAGCGATAAGATAGCTATTGATTTACAACTTTTTTAATATTATATTTAAATCAAAATTAGTGCTATTTAATCAATTGTATGTAACTTATTGAACCTTTAGGTTTATTACAGATACAAAGAATTAACGTAACACAGCCTGTACGCATCCCACTGCTGGGCATAGGCCTCTTCTCCTATTAGAGAGAAGGTATGGAGCTAAATCCACCACGCTGCTCCACTGCGGATTGGTGGATATACATGTGTCAGAATTTCTTCCGGCACATGCAGGTTTCCTCATGATGTTTTCCTTCACCGCCGAGCTCGAGATGAATTCAAACACAAATTTAGCACTTGAAAGTCCAGCAGTGCTAGACAGGGTTTGAACCCGTGACCTTTAGTTAAGATCCACGTGTTCGAATCACTAGGCCATCTCGGCTCATACATAATTATAAATAATATTAATTATAAATAAAAATAGTATCAAAATAATACCTGCATGGTCGTTTTTGTCGCGTTTATGTTAAAACAATTATTAATTTATATTCTTTTCTTTAACAGCAAAATAAAAGCATACATTTTTACCACAATATACATGTATACCAAATGCCTACATAATTAATTAAAACGGAATGGCTTTTGCTACATTTACATTTTTAATGTTATCAATATCTTTGATACGTGTAAAATTTCGATTAAAGTAAAAGTTTTTACGTTACAAAAACGATAACATAGTGATAATTTTTTTTATATATCACATTCTGTCGATTTGCATTTAAGTGTTTTGTGATAAGATAATATTTTATTATAACCAAAAATGGATGAGGCTGGATGGAAGATCGGGATGTTTGGCGCAAGCTTTGGGAGGCCTATGTCTAGCAGTGGACTGCGATTGGCTGACGACGAACCAAAAATGCGATGCCAACAAATTGTTTGTTTTACTTTATTAAATAAATGTACATTTAAAGGCGTACTTTGTATCTACAGACGGTGCAATGCGACACCGCGACAGGAAGGTGAATTATAATATCATATACAATGTTATTTCATTGTATTAACATTAATTTTAGTGCCATTTTTTATAAGCAAAAATACGAGGTGGCAAAGGAGAAATTCGGAGGAGAGGTCAAAATATATTATACAATATCTACGCTATTATGTTCTATTGTAGTTTTAGTTGCGTATTCTTCTCAAAACCGAGAAGTAATTTTGCCCAGCAACGGGATATTTGCATACTATTTTAATTTTACTTACTACTTTTATACCTATTAAACAATTAAATCTGAAGTGATTTTTTATTTGAATTTTGTTATCAATCAAACTAAAAAAATATATAGCTGTGATAAGAAGATTCGAAAGTGATAGAAAGAGCATACAAAAAGTACATTTCAAATATTTCATTTGACTACGCCTGTATGTCTAACATAAATTGTCGAAGATCTATCGGCACGCACAAGATCTCTATCTGCGCGGGCGCATGCTATCATCGATCATAACAACGATTTCGTAATGAAGAAAGTGAATGTTTCCGGTTCAAAAAATCGTACAAGTGAATTGTTTTAATGAAAACCGGTTTTCGGTTTTATCGATTGTTAATTGTCCGGTTATTAAAATGTTATCAAAATATGCCTTTTTATGTAAAGGAAAGGCAAATTGTTGTAAGACGCAATGTTTTGTTACGGTAATTATTGTAATGATCTTTATGCATATAAAAGTTATATTTTTATACATTTGTTCCGTATGAGTTTTTTTATTGGTTTTAATTATTCTTTATAACGACAATAATAAAAATTGTCATGAAATGGGGATCTATTCTCTACTTCATCTCCAAAATTGAAAACTTAGTTGTATTTATTCTAAACTAGCTGACCCGACAGACTTCGCACTGCCTCCATTTAGAACGTTTGTATGGGAAATAGAAAAGGGCCGGTTTTAGGGGTTTCTCGGCGATTATTTGAATTTTCTCACCTTTTAAACCTTCCCGTTCAGCCGTTCTCGAGTTTTAGCGAGACTGCGAGACTAACGAACAGCAATTCATTTATATATATATAGATAGATTAAATTAAATATATAATATAAAGATTAAATATTATTATATGTATTAATATAAAAATCGGATTTATAACAATTTAGTTAAAATATCCTTTCTATTCCTAACACATCTTTGGCAAAGTTCACTGCTAGTCCTCAGAGTAGGGCAGAAGCGGTTTTCGCCGCGCCTTAGAAAATACACTTTACTTAGATCGAGTTATGTTTATTTCATAAGTTTTACTAGCTTTTACTAGCTTTTTCAATTACTTCAATAAATTTTCCTTTCGTTATTATACTTTAAATAAAACCGCGTTTTATAGAAACAGATGAAAGAAAACGCAGTAAAGTTAGGATTTTAATTTTATTAACTTCCATACATGTTATAGTGTATTCATTTTTAAAAACATCGTAATTTTGTAAAAAGGCGCTATATCTTCGAGTTCGTTACAATTATTCTTTAAGCGTCAAGAACAAAATGAAATTAAAAAGTAACACAAAAATTTAAAAGGGTTAACTGGAATTCCAGTAAATGTTGATATAATTCGATACAAAAGTACATGTAATCTGCGTCGCGCCAGACCGAAGTATCCACATGTGCGCCAAGAAGTTCATCCACCCCCTCACCCGTGACTCGAATGCATTCTTGTTTACCATGCACTTTTTTTATTATTCACTCAATATTTGAAAAAAGAACGTTAGAATTAATTACATTTTCCATTTGTGTATCCGAGCGTGTTTGTTTTTTTTTTTAATTTTGTGTTTTATCCACGGTTTTATACGGCTTG
This sequence comes from Junonia neildi neildi, assembly GCA_018234505.1. Taxonomy (NCBI): domain Eukaryota; kingdom Metazoa; phylum Arthropoda; class Insecta; order Lepidoptera; family Nymphalidae; genus Junonia; species Junonia neildi. The sequence continues at coordinate 21,478 of DVVJ01000080.1, forward strand.
GATATTTTTATTAGCAATTCGATTTTTAAATTTATTTTAAATTATTCCATATTTAATTTGTTTATTCCA
>DVVJ01000081.1:0-21513 GCA_018234505.1 Junonia neildi neildi
ATAAAAATTACTATATTTTTTGTATATTGTCTTTTATTGCAATTTTTTATTTTGATATTTATAAGCAAGTATAGTGCGCCACCAGTTCGATAAGTCACCAGCCGCCACTGGACGCGATACATGAAAGACATTCCAAACATCAGTTTCAATAACAAAAAGCCAGTCACAAACACGTATCATACGAATTAATTAAGAAAGGCATGTTTATTAAATAGTTTTTCCACGAAAAAAAAAAATAGCTCGGGAACGCAATTTATCAACGTGAAAACCGTAAATGACTCACCGGCCGCAACGACAGGGCGCTACTGTAGTTTTAATTGCTTTACCTGAAAAATAAAACACAAATATAAAATATATCGGAACGGACGAATAACTGCGATATTTAATAGGTAATACGTAACGTTTAATTTAATAGGTATTATGTAAATTGGGGCTATTAAACGGTTGGAATAGGTGCTTGTATATTTGATATAATAATTCTCAATCAGGGCACACTTCTAAACTTGGTTTACGTTAATTGAATAAAGTGGCGTGTTGTCGATAATTGGACCGTATAGATAGTAGATTCAAAGCTACGTACAGTCATATTTCATCTAGTACGTAAATTATATTTAAAGCGTGGGAATGTTTTAAAAACTTCTTACACATCACAAACACAGTCATTTCACTAAATATCAATAACATAGTCAGAGATTTATTTAAAAATCATGTCATCCAGGTTACAAAGAGTAACAAAACAATAGCTCAAATCTCATTTCTCTTTGAAGTCAACTTCGTCCATGTACCTATATGAATATTATATCATTTCGAGTGGGCTTCAAATTGAGCCGAAGCCGGTCAATACAACAAAGCACACATGACCCATTGACATTTCAGTCGCACAAAGAGAACTATTATTTCGAGATGAGAATTTCTTTCACGATTTTCAGCGAACGTAATTGTGAAAGAGACGAGTAGAGCTATATTCCCTACCCTTTGTTCCAACCGAACCGATGATTAACTTTAGAGACTTAAAACTTAATAATATTAGAGTCTAAGTGTCGAAGTTTGGACGATTTTCAAGTTTTATACTCAAATCGGAATATCCTTTAACAGTTCCTAATACAAATAAACCACTTCAAAACTTCATATAGCTATAAAAACACGCCTACCATAAACTATAACGAAAAACAAACACCAAAAGAAAAGCAACGAACGTTCGCAAAAGCAGTTTGCGAGATATATTCGGCTTACTCTCAAAGTCGATATTTATCGTACGGCCCGGCGACAGGCTGGGTCGCGCTGGGTTACGCAGACAGGCCGGTGACCTTGGAACCACCCTCCACCCGTCCACCCTTGAGATGTGAACCGACTTCTGAATCTACGTAGCTATCTATCCGACTGTGCTGAGAATTCTTTATCGAACTTTTTTCGCGTAATCCTGTTACCAAAGTGAACGTGTTCGAGTAAGTATACTTTGTGAATAAATTCTAGTAAACAGTTTAATTGGAACGGTAAATGGGTGCGCGTTTATGGTCGTCTATGTTTAGATATAAGGAATTATTCGCGTCCATTGAATGACACACGGCTGTTACGAAATAATTTGATAACTTGTCGACTGTTTACCTCCTAGGCATAATTATCCGTTATTTTACAGTAATTTGTATCAAAATCAACTCGTTTCAAAACTGACGTTATCTTAAATTTGCGTGGTTCTTTACATACTTTATATCCATTAAACATTAAATATGTAATAATGTCATGTCAAACATAATAAAAAACTCCTTCATCCGTTTTATTACATTTTATGAAACAAAAATACGACATCAAAGGTGAAGTCCGTAAAATAAGCTGACATAAGACATGACTACTAGTTTAATAAAAGAGCATCTAAATTAAGTTTTCCTTCGACCCTGCACGACAAATATATGGCGCTTCGATTTTATACGAACATAAATATTCCGCTCAATGTTCAAAGCCGATACATAAATTATGTAGACGGCAATGTGCAAATTGCATGTGTATTTATTTATTGAGGGACTTTTGAACTCGTGTCAGACGAACAACATTACGATAGAAGAAGCGAGTGTATTATTTAATGCTTTTTACATTCACCGACATTAACTACCGATGGATTTTCATAAGAAATACTCAAGAGGCGAATACTAATTTATCGCAGTGTCGCTATTTTATTGCATTCAATCCTTTAGAGGCGACTAAGAATAAAAATTGTAGATAAAAACGTGACTAGAAACCCGTATGCGGAATATCCGCTTTTATATATGATGAGATAGGTAAATATAATCACGTATAATACCTATCTGGATCAATTGCGTCCGTATGCAAACGCGGTGATTCATTTAACCACATTACATTGCTATTGCATCACACTTTATAAATAGTTGGAGAAAAGTTGCAAACGATTTTTAAAAGTCATCATTTTTATTGCAAGTTGTTTGTTTGTATAACAATGTTTATTTTTCGTAAACATGTCGAACTAACGAAATTTTCGTCACTGAGCCCGGATGTTTATTATTCATTGGCACTTTCAAAAATTTGATGAATTTAGAACGGAATCAAGTTCGGTATGGATATTCCTTGCATCTTGAAATAACGGAAAAGCTTAAAACTCGCAGGTGAAACCTTAGGCGTAGCTAGTTAAGATACGTGCATCGTTATTATTTCTATATACACCTACACGACGTTTCATACCGAGCAATCTTTCTCGTATAATAAATGGCTTAATTATTATTTTAATGGCGTAATTCCTTATCCGACACACGTGACGTGTAAGAGGTTTCACTTTAATATTATATTGCTTGATTAACACAAGTATAATCGGAAAGACATTTATTGTAGTGTCAATACCGCACCTAGTCTTATAAATACACAATACTAGAATAATACTAATTTAATGTCTCTCTCTCTCTCTCGCTAATAACTCATCGTTTATATCGGACAGTGACAAACGGCTGTTTAACAAAACAGATGTTTCACGTAATTGACTAGCGTTGTGTCCCAACTTCGCGCGGATGCTATTAATTTTTTTACACAACTACGCAACATCAGGGACCCGGTAATCATTTTGCTGGTGTTGTATTATGTTTATTAAATTGACATAGTTTGTTAATTTTCAGCACAAGCTTAAGGATAGATTTTATACAATGAACTGTCTTTGTAATTATCTAGCCGTGGGATGGATATAGCCAAGGTTTAGTTTCAATGACCAATCAAATCAAATCAATCAAAAGACCGTCGTAATTTCAATCAATTTTTTATTTAACAAATAATGTATGACATATTTAAAAAGAAGCACTCGTAATACTTCATAATTATTTTCCAGAGCTGTACACGAACGCGCAATCGCTATCCGAAATGTTTTCCTATTTTTAAAAAAGATCTTAATATATCTGCAGCTATTTGTCGAAATGATAAAGAGCGATAATAAACTGTAAGAAATATCAGCAATTATTATGACAGGTGGTTTGATAAACGCGTCTCGTTAAAACAACATATAAACATATTATAGCTTCATCGCATATTCACATACCATCGAAATGCTAATTCATTATGAGTGAAATATTGTATAAATTCAGTAAAGATATTGAGAATTTTCATAGTCAATATAAGGTTTCATAATGAGCCTTCTTTTTTTTCGGATTGTCTATAGCAGTTGGCCCTAGTGGCCTTGACAGCGTCACCGGTAGGGGGGCCGAGTACTGAGACCCGGCCGTGAAAAAGGGGAGCCCCGTTGGGGCTCAGAATGGACGCCCGTCCTAAGGGCCCCTCCTATTGAGGCTTAGGACCTCGTCGGAGTGGTATAATGAGACACGCGCATAAATTACTTATACGTAGTCGAGTGTATGCACAATAAGCTACTATATCACTAACCTATATAAAAGAGAACCTAAATTTAAACAGGCGTTTCTAAGGCTTTGTTTTAATATAAAATTTTATGTGCCTTGCGGTTTCACCATATATTATAAAGACATTTATGGTTACTGGTCTACTTCCATGTGTAGTAGCGAAATGTTATTCACTTTCCCATTACTTTACATTCATTCCCAATGATCGAGCTATCTCCTTAGGTATTTAAACTAACCGTTCAACTTTATTGATAGCTACAAACGCTGCATATAATAGTATATTTGTCTCCATACACACCTAATTAGAGAAAACACTATTAACGAGTTCAAACAAACAAACACCTAACCTATTCGTATAAACTATACACACACACACACACACACACATAGACAAACTATGTGCGCATCGCCGGTAAGTATAGATTAATTCCCTCTACAAACATTACACGGCAACGCTGCAGGTTTTTGAGAAATTCACAGAAGATGCTAATTACCGACAGCCGGTTGGGGAGAGGATGAGTTTTTTCCCCTCTTAATCGACACTGACAAGCCGGTCGTGTGCCACCTGGCGCGAAAACCAGTTCTCGATCGACGTACTAGATAATGTTTTCGATTCTCACCGTGTTCGAATAATTTGTTCTAGGCTTTTGGATAGAATTACCGAAAGAAATTGTTTCTAGATACGACAGTTTAAATATTAAATTTTAAGTTGCTTTAACCAAAATTTTAGTGACCTGTTAAATTTAACATCCAAAATGGCGCAGATGGTAGGATGGTATAATGTTTTCATTGCGTAATTAATTGGCTCGATAATTTGAAAGCCTTTTAATCTTCTTTATCAAAACCATATTTACATTAATTTATTAGTTAGTAGTTAGTTTCAACGATATAAAAGAAATACGAGCAACTAATTTCTTACTCACTAATGATCCGCAACAAAAAATACGTTTCATATTTACCGTTAAAACGGTGTTGTTACAATATATGTGCTACTTCAATTACAGTAAACCGTATCATTAGTGTATGACTCAGCAGTAAAAATAAGAAAACCTTACATTCATATAAAACCACTTTCTTAAGAATCTAGACTGTATTCTTATCGACCTAAAACAATAAGTCCAATTTATTGCATTGTTCCTTAATAACATATATACGTAAAAACACAATCGATTCGAAAAAACTAGGGAAAAATTCAAGTGCAAAATCTAATCCGTACACAACACAAAACAACGAAGTAACTAACTATAAAGGCGCTAAATAATTAAAACACGTAGCAAAATTAAAACCCATCACCATAAAACAGCCTCAAAGACCGTCTCAACGAGTGCCGTCGATACCAATAGCCCTGACAGTGCAATACACAAATGCCTTTGAAACTACGCATGCTAGCTGCGCTGAGGCGGCGGCGCGTCAGCAACTTTTTGCCGACTCCACGATCCTCGCATAAAGGGATCGCCGACGATGTAACTTTTCCATTGATTGCACAACCCGCTTCGCATTTCTTTCGACGTTCCGGGAAACTTTATTTATCATGTGAAATGATTTGCATTGCAAAATACACGTGATAAGATATCTTTGCTTGTTATCCAATTTAATGAGGGCACATTTTCAACTAAATAACATTAACACTTGGTATTTGAGGTCTGAAGTTATAAGTTTTGGGTAGTTCCAAAGTTTAGAATCAGAACTAAACTGAAAGTCATTAAGGTAATGTTCGTATGAATGTTTACCGTTCGAACCAATACATACGAAAGTATTTCCATTAGATTGAAGAGGAAAATAACAACAAAACTATTATAATCGTATCTGTTTATTTATCATTCACATTTACAAACAATCGTGTCCACCGTTGGTCATTAAAAAACAATTTTCTGAACCGCACGAATAAAGAAAAGTCTCACGACATAAAGATACATTAGTAACGTTTGCGTCAAACGGCTCGTGACGTCGAGAAAAATTGAGCTATACAATTTTTTGGACAACTTTCTCAGCACTTAAGTTGTTACTTTTTGCCCAGTAACATTATTAATTTTGATCATTTTGACAGAAAAATTATTCTAGTCTATAACTATAGATGGCCACTAACATCCCTTCGAGAATTGCGGAGGTCAGATTTAATGACAATTTACATGTCATATGGTAACAAGGTCACGGGTACAATAAAAACGCCTAATATGAAAATATTTGGCAACAATAATTTCTGCCTTGTGAGTAGCACACTCACAAAACTCAATACACTTTCACGAGGAAACATTCCGCATATTTTATGAGATAATTTTTACACAAATAGTAATATCACGTCCTACATTTGCCATTGAACAAATACAATCTCGAAATAAGAATTTATCTTACACGTGTATAACTTACATGGACGTGAACTATGTATCTACATAACAAAAGTATTAGCAAACACTATCGGATATGTGATCCCATTTTTATGTAACGTGTGCTAATACGATGACGCGGTTTCGTAGAAATAGAAAAATTAGGTTAGACGAATTCGTCATATAGAAATATAGAAACATGAGTTACCTACAAAAGCTTTCATATTTTTTTAATTCAGTAAAAAGTTACGATATGTTATAAACATAATATGTCTAAATAAAAGCAATGATTTGAAAATTTAATGAGCAGACCAAATCGATCAAATTCCCACGACAATCGATTTGTCGTGAATTTTTAAACGAGTGTCCAAGTTTGGACATGACGTTATATTTATTATAAACACAACGAACGAAAATAACATATCAAATTAAACTGTATCGACAAGTTTTCACGTAAAATGTTCGATTATTTAATTAATGTAATATAATCTTCAACATTCAGTTCTATAGATTAGATACTCCTTGTTGACAATAGCGGCGTCTTTTACGACAATTCTTTTGAGCTTCGTTTTTATCGTCGAACCAGCGTTTCATAAGTTTGGATAATGATAACCTTGTTGACATTAATTTATGTTAATTGTAGAGTCATTTTGGGTAAAGTACATTTCACTTAATGAATAAGCTAATAAAGTAATAAGACATTTCAAACATTTAAATAGAGTCGATGATAGATGTTGTTGCGTCTTATAAGTAGTAATTTTTAAAAATCGATTATTTAAAACAAGGGCATTAGTAACTACAAATTTCCCACGAATTCTCATGATCAAAGGAAGAACACGACACAATTATAAACACAACAACACAACGGAAAACTCGCACTTGTAACAAAACTGATCCGCCGTCCGCGGCGCGGCGAAGTTAAAACGAAAACATCAGCAGCCATTCGTGTCGGAAACAACACAAAAGGAGCAAACTATGAGCCTCGAGGCTCGTACACGATGAAAATAAAAATTCAAACAGTTTCAACTGCTCCCAGACGAATCGTGCCCAACTTTGTGTCGACTAAGTAATTGCCTTTTACAGTTTTGTCGCAGTAAGTTCCGAGCTGACTCATCCTACGTCCGCAATAAAGAATGCCTCGTGTTTTTAGAAAGTTAGAAAATTGAGCTTCGATCGTTATTTATACGGCTTAGTGTAATTTAACATAAGTGACGCAATGAGGCAGATGTATCCTTAATTAGGTACGTCGCAATTAATAAAAATGTGTTGAATATAATGTTGTCTTAGAAGCATCGGTACTAGGGTGAAAGAACACAGGAGATTCCAAAAACAGGCGTTCCTCAAAATCTGCAGTTTGTCAACATGCTTTGGATAAACCCAACCATTTTATGAGATTCGACAAACCGCAAATCCTCGCTAGAGAAAACAGATTCATTCCCAGAATGATACGCGAGGCTATTGAAATTCAAAAATACCCGAACTTCAATAGAGAAGACGGTTGGAGGCTTTCTAACAACTGGGAGGTTTCACTCATTAAAAACTTACAATCCCAAGTCCATCATTCTGCAAGACCTAAAGATACAGTTAGTGCCTTCTGCGTGCAACCGGAACGTTATTCTAGATATCAACTTAGGAATCGTCGGTGGTAGTTGTAAATAATCTTTCTTTAATACTTCAAATAGACGAATGTCATCTCAATCTACCCGTGACCACTAACGTTGTAAAGTGCTCGAAACGTCGGGATGATAAAAATAATTAATATACCCGATTTAAATCCGTTCAAAGTAGTTTTATTTCAATGTGTTGAATATTTTATACATTAATCGATCCATATACCTATTAAGTGGTGATCAAATAGACTATGTAGGTACAGCTACACGCACGAACAGGTAGGTAATAATAATGTATGTGTCATGTCAGATCGATAAACGCGTTATCGCTATCGTTATCTCAAATCGCTAGTCATTTGAATCCCTACATGACATAAAGGAAGAAAATATTTAGATTTATAATAACACGTTATAGCATAAATCTAGTTTCCGCAGCGACGTTAAAAACCTAGTTCAGTGGTGCCGCGTCGACTCACGTCCTGGTGTGTCGCTGACACACCACTCTCAGTAAAAACAACGTGCCTCCACAATACTACAATAGGTGGCTGAGCTGAGCGGTTTCCTCCCCCCGCCGGCCCCTCGCCTCCCCGTCCCGCAAACCTACTCAGCTCCCCACGGCCGCCACTTACGTGACTCAGCACCAAGCTTTATATCAAATTCGACGTCGTGCGACTTTAGTGACTTGTTTTTCGTTGTAACGTAGTTTTTTCTAGCAATAAAACATTTTGTATTAGCGCTATCGCCAATGATAAAGGTGAGCAACTGAGAATAAATTACGGAGTTTTCCTTTTATTCTTTTAATAAAACTTCGAGTAAAGGCAACGTGGCGAACGAGAAAGTTTCGTCGAGATTCCGAGACCTATTTAAGAGTTCCCCTACAAGGTTAACGTTGACTTCTAATATTACCTAGGCAAACCGCGAAAGTTTCTTACTGAATCAAATAACCTTTTACACTGTATCATATGAAGAATTATTAAACTACCCACACAGACCACGTGCTATAAAATCTTCGAGAATTATCCGAGAGTCAAGACTCGTTATACAAAGCTTCCTATAAAAAGTTTTCGCAATATCGAGGAGTTTTAAAATTTCCCGAAAGGTGAATAACCTTTTAGCCCGAGTTTCCTATCGACATATATTTACATCGACAGCCGTTTCCGATACAAAACGAAATCCAATTAGCCATCCCATCCCGCTGGCTTTCATTAACTGGCTGAATAAGCGGAAACCGTAAAATACCTTGCCGGGAGGACGGCCTCCACGAGGAGACGAAGACAGCATCCATTAAATACCAAACGACCTCCACATCGCATAAAATGTGATTAATTACATCAAGTGAACAATAAAACTCTTACGTCTATGGTCAAAATTGTTGCCAACTGGATACACCGCCGGATAATGGGTTCGTATAATTTATTGCCGATAAACTAGTCGACACGACATAACGAAGTTAAATACAATTAACAATTAAACAGAAACATGAGGAAATCTCAATTCACCATTAATAGCAATACAATAAATGATGTCTCGTAATTTTCCGTAAAATTATATTAGCACTAATGAACAGGTGATAGAGGAATCGATTAATGCGATTGTTTTATTACGCTTTCAAACATCATAAATTCGATGCTATCAAACGACCGCGTCTGTCGTCATTTATAATTGGATATAAATTATCTCCAATTGTACGGCAGTGCGGCTGTACCGTATATTAAAACGAGTGGTTTTACAATACTATGGAGATAAGTAAAACATTTATTGACCGTGCATTAGAGAATAAGATAGTACAAAGGCGTGCACATTCGGCTTGTGAAATTGAGCCATAAATTGTTTATCGTACGCGACCGCTTGCAATAAACAGCGAAATGATCGCGCTCGAATGGATAATTTACGTGTTTATATAACAATCGTGGACGTGTCATATTGTTTGGACAAAACTGCATGTGTGCCGAACAGGCGTACGCCTACGCCTGACAATTAATATTTAGTTTAAACATCACTCATTTACATGCGAAAAGAGATACTCGAATACGTTCTGGAATGTGACAGATGAGCAAAAATTTCCATACATATAAAGAGCAAGCGTAAACATGCTTTGTGTCGTTTTATAAAAACAAGCACAGAGTTCATTAACATCGAATCCTCGAAGGTTAATTTGTTATTTAAATTGAGATATGGTCTAAGATCTTTGAGCTTAACTAAGCAGTAGTGACTTGGATATCTTAATTTATTAAGCTTGAGATCTTTATTTAACCTATTTGTTAGACCTAATGAATCTCAAAAAAAAAAAAGACAAGTCTACGAGGGCCTCTCGCAAAAAAATCATTACGTGTGTAAAGCCAACGCAACGAGTATTTTTAGATAACCTTAAATATTGCAGCACTCGACGCCCCCACGATCAGTAGATTGAGACATGCTGAATATAGACCGACGGTATTTTGATAATGCTTATTATTGAATCGTCTAGGAAAAGTTTTGGCAAGGGAAAATATTATAAGGCATATCATCTTGGCTAGACGTGTTACTAGTGCATTAACGAACAGTCAGGCTAATTCTTATTTCGTACTAAAGTGGCAAGCAACAAAATACATCTCCGTCGTCGCCAAAATATTACCAACCATTGAAACTTAAAGTTATATATCCAAATTCGAATCACGCATATTTCATTAATCATTTAGCCATACTTGAGACTGTGGTATACTTCGATACGTTTGTCCAAACTTACATACAAATCAAACTAACCGTACAAGACCCCACCCCATAATAAGCGAGTTAGCGAAGGGGACAAAACAAGGTCGTATCTCGAATCTCGAGGAGTGTTCCACTGTCAGCGTTCCTCGAGGGACGCGTACCGACTCCCTCTTCAAACATCCTTTGTGCTGAAATCACATTTATCATTGTTCCATCTCTCTTTATACTATGTAATATGATGGTACACACGTGATTGCATTCCTGAACATTGTGGACGTACACACGATACCACGTTTTACCATATCGGCTATAGATAACACGTTGCTGTGAGTGTCGAGGTTCCTCTGGAGCGCCGCTAGGAATGGCATTTTATGTATTTCAAACGTCTGAATAGTGGGAGCAATAACAGTGGTGTTTTATTACGCGATTTCGCAGCTACGATCGCTATTTGTTAGCAGCATAGCTCGGTTTGAATTTAAGTCTTCGGATAAATCTGCTGTGAGGACAAAGTGAAACAGACAATCTGTTGAAATGAAAAACAAAAAATTGTTTTGTGTTTACGTTACCACATAAGCTACTTAAAATTTTATGTTATTTCTATATATAAATTGACACAACAAAACTATGTCCCAAATAAATTTTTGAACATTCCTACAAAGGAAAACTAATACTTTATACTTGACTTAATCATATGCAGCTGTCACTGAATGTTACAAAACAACTGAGCATTAAGATTTCGAGAAATTTAATATAAAGTTGAAACATAAAAACAAATTTTCAAACGAATGCCGACGCTTGTTTAATATACAATGAATATTCAATCACGAACATAAATATAGCCATCCATGTATAAACGTATACGAACGGATTAGTTCACGATAACTTTGGATAAGGATAGGTAGTTTTATATTTATAACTTCTTTAAAAATATGTTATTTATGTAAAATGTCATATTTTAACTAAAGCCAAATATAAAATCGTCATGCAATTTTGTTAGTTAAACAATTGCGCACTGAAGTAAAACATACGCAACAACAAGCAACAAATTAAGATCTTCGATGGATAAAGCCAACACTTTTTTTTTAAACAAATATATTCAACGGACATATAGAATCCCGTTACATATTTATTAAGCGTATAAATAGACGGACAATCAAATTGAACGATAAAAAGAGCCGAAACTCAGCCATCCGTCTCGATGCTACAAATGATGTCAATTAACTTGACATACTTACGACCGGGGCACGGAATAACGTTATAAATAACTTTCTTTTGACATCTTGATTTTTAACAGTTTCATAAACGATTTACATTTATAAATCTATTTTAATTTTATACGCTTGATTAGGAAATAGGTGTTTTTATAGTATGTTACTACTTTGGATACACCTATATGTTTTATTGAAACATCTAACAACTTGGTACTGAAAGGTTTAGAGACATTTCAGAAGCAAAGTTTCAGCATATTTATTTCCTACGGCTGTAAATGACATCACATCGTCAACACAAAGCCAAAAACTCATGAAAGTTTTCGTTACGCCCTTTGTGTCTTATTAACTTGAAAAGACCAAATAAATTGAACGTTCACAAATTGAAAAACATTGTTTACGATAAAAACCGTTACTTTTCCACATAATTGCGCTCAATTTCTTTTAATAAGCCCGTTTAAATAGGGAATATCGATATGTCAACATTTCTACAATAATACGCAAAGCCGTTTGGTAATTACAAATTTAATAGGTGGGTCATCGGGGGGTCCACCCCGCGTTGGAGATGAAGTAGGGTGGCGAGTCCGGTACAATAGAGCTTTACGTAACTCGAATTATATAGCTTTCGATAATGTTATTGAACGACCGTGCTTAAAACGAGATTTCGATGTTGAGTCCATATTCATTCATTTCAAAATAATATTTGTACATGTTATGAATTCATACTGAATTTTAATTAGTTAATTTTCAATAAGTTATACATATAATACAATAAAATTGTATTTATTGAAATTAATTTACTGCATATGAACTATTATGCAGAAATTATGGAAATGATTGTGACGAATACATTGTAATTTTTGTGTTAAATTTAATAACTCTAACAGATGTATAATTTATAATTCTTTGTTATATTCATCTACTTTAATGACAGTTTATATATAATAGCAAACAATTAGTATCAATTTTGAAGCGATTGTTACCAAAAATATTTCACCGCAATTTCACAAAAGCCATTCTTTCAATATTTAGGCCTACAACTAAAATATGTCCAACTACGCGTTGGGTACAACAATACACTGTAATATCTAAAATAACAGCCACAATACAGAGGCATCAGGGGAAACGCAGTGCGTGACAGACGCGACCAATTTGCTTTGAACGAGTCCACTGTCGAAAAAAAAAAAAGAATTAACACACATCGTTGTCTCTGGCGAGGAATTTATGCGCATACATTACAACTTGTCAGTTTTGGATTAGCGCGTGACAAAGAAAGTTTAGTTCAAAAATACTTTATACCGATATATGGGCCACGCGACGCGGACCGTGGTATAAATTTATATTTATAGTGTTTTTATTCATTAGGATTTATAGCTGTAGTTAGTTTGCGTTAGAGGGTAGAGAGTAAAACGTTCCTCTCCGGGCTTAATGTTTGATAATAACTTTAACCTCAGTAATTCGATGGCTCGATTACCGTAGCTATTAATCTACTTTAAGAGGTTAAAAAAAACATCAATAATTTTTTTCCTGACTCATTCAAATACTCATAATATACCTCAATTTAAATATTTCAAGCGAAATTTTATCTTTATATTTGCTTTCTAGATAATTTATTGTTAACCGTATTCAAAGAATCAATTTTCATTATCCGTGAAAAAGTACGATTTCAGCGTGAATTTAACTGTTACATAAATAGAGATATCGAATCGTCTGTTAGAATACTTGTATATAACAAGGAAAATCACACTAAAACGTTCATAATAGCCCAGTTAAAGCGTATCAGCGGACAGGAAGCTGAAATGACATTGCATTTTATAACACGAACCGTGTAACTTGACCACCGCTGTGATTGATCGTTACAACTACGATTTTTATATCAAAATCTAGACTTTAGATATTTACGTAAGACAATGATTGAATGCTTTTATTGTTAGATGTAAAGAATTTTTAAATTATTCTTTTTCATTGATAGCTAATTTTCTTTTCTTTGTTTTAAAAGTCGTGTCTCACACTGCAACTTATATTAGTTTATCCCAAAGTTGTAGTTCAAATTTCTCTGTAAAATGGACGAACAATTTAATTTTCGTCAATAAATTCGAAATATTATTTTAATCTTAATAATGCTATTACAATTGAAGCCATTAAATATAGTTTATATTTAATTTTTATTGGAAATCTTGATGTTTTATTTAGGTAAAAGATTTTTATAAAGGACAAACAACCGATAAAATTATCGTAAAGTACAAACTACAAAGTATAGAAGAGTCAACAAACTAGTAACTAGAAATCGAACAACAGCTATTTAGACTAAGAGCTTCGAGAGTATTAAACAAGTTCCAGCCCTGACGCGCCACAGAAGAGGCACCATAAAACTTCGCCACAGCTTCCCAAAGTATTAATTTTTGCGTCAAACTCGAGACCAACTTGTTTCCACTGAATTCGTTGGGTGATTAAAACTTTTCGTACTTCTTCCCTTCCCCTTTACGATACCGAAGCCCCGTCAGAAACGGGTCAAGATTATTACAAAAAAAGACGGGGCGTTTAAAATCCAATTACGCGCTTTTAAAGGTTTCCTCGTAAAAAAGATACTTCAAAAGATTTGTAATTAATCGAATACTTGATTGGCCTCTGAGCGTCAATGAAAAAGTAATGCAGTTAAATTTAAAAGTCGACGCAGAAAAACGAGTTCTTACAGCAAAACTTCATTACGAAAAAAAATGTCTACATGAGCCGCTTCGAGCTAGACGGGTCCATGTAACAGTAAACATAACATAACAAATACCCTTCCGATTGGGCGATTTTTCAATTTTTGTCCGTACAAACAAAAAAGAATAATCAAAGCCCATATAGTGTACATGTGAAATAAATCCGTGTCCGTAAAGGCGAGGCAATCGATAGGCGATCAAGCGGCCGAGCCGGTTGTCGTGTGTGTGTGTGTGTGCGTGAGAACGGATGCCGTGTGCACACAATCACACATCGCACTATTTGCTGAGATGTATCGACCGAAATGTATGGATGTGCCGGGCGGTGTCGACCGTACTTTTAAGTTTGATAGATTTCAATGTGACCTTACAATGAATAAATTTTGAATTATTCTTGTGAGCGAAACTATTTGCTAGTTACTACAAGAGAGAACATGGACGAAAATTAATTAATATAAGTCGTATATCGTTATACGTTTATAACGTCCATAAACAGTTATTTATATTTTATGAAGCACACATAAAAACATACTTTTGTATTGCCATATGCTAAGTATTACGCAAAAAAGGTAATTAACGAATCCAGGTGAAAAATGTTTATTTAAATATACATAAAACCTTATAAAGGAAAACGTATGTGTATGTAATATGTATATTAGCTCATTTAAATGTATATTAGACGTATTTCTGCGGTCACGGTCGTTTAAACGAATATAATATCAACCATTTGAATTAATCAATACGCCGTGCCGCCGGGCCGTGCGATATCTTTATTTATCTATCTTTTCGTATTAATATTACATAATAAAAACGATATAAAAGAGATTAGCGGCTCAATCTAAACACATATAAAACAGATATGTATATTATCTTTACTTGGAAACGCTGAAAGCATAATTGGATCATTAATGACTTAAGTCTATCGATATCATTCGGTACATTAACGAAATTTTATAATTATTTTTCCACATTCAACTTAAAAACAGATAAAAAAAATCCCATGCGTTGATGCAGTTCAATAAACTAACCAAGCATTCCTTATTAATCCCATCCTTAACCAACAAACATACAAAAACTTTCACACTTACAACATAAGGTAAATATATTATTAATTAGCACAGAATAATTACCCGTAATGACGTAAACAAATCATATAAAGAACGCGTAATAATTATTATTACTATTGTCTCTATATAGATATACCACTCACATATAGCTTGTTACACATACTCGCAACTAAATATATATATAGCTACTGTATTCACGTTATATATCAACAAGTCACTATAGCAGCTATATTTAAAAGCGTCAACCCTAGCACGAGAACTGTCCCTGTTATGTATGTATGTATGTATGTATGTACGGGCTATGTACGTGCTGTTCTTTAGCTATATAACGTAGATAGGTCGAGGCGAGCCGCGTCTTTGTTTACGACATAGATCGCTGCGAACATACTGCACGGGTGACACGGAATTTATTGTTAGCAGAAATGGCATGGATTTGTTATTGATTTATTATAAATTTAGCCGTTATATTTAAATTGAAATATACATTATTTCAGCTATGGAAACAATTCAAGAATCGTGACAAGATTCGAGTATTTTGACACGTATTATAAAATTTACAATCTTCGGAACTTCATAAATGTCTGTTCTTGTAACTTGTAAAACATTCAGCATATTGAATACACATATAACAAATATTGAAAAAAATTTATACAAACAATATAATTATAGTCTTGCTATAATATTTTAAATCAAGCCGCATTTAAAAGAAATAAGGAAAAATCCATCGAATAAACTTATTTGACCAACTTAGAAAGTTGAAGTGAACGTGCCACTTTTACAAATGCTCTGTTCTAAGGATGCCTATTTTGTGTTTATACGTATAGTTGCGTCTAAAGAACAAATGTTATTCTTGACTGCATTACTTTATAAGGGTTTTTATGTAGTACAACATTCTATAATATTAAATATTTTATCATTTGAGTTTAAAAAGGGATTTGGTGATTAAAACTGTTACTATTAATTTTCGTAATTATAATCATTCGTAATCTTTATTAAATTTGTAGAGTTATTTTCTATTCGTCTTTGTACGACGATATCAATAACTATTGAATTTTGTTTTTAATTTAATCGTGTATAGATTTTCAAAGTTATGATTAAAGAAAACGTTCAATTCTAAAACACAATAAACAAACCGAAACCTGCGAAAGCGTTATATTAAAAATTGAAATCAAACTCGAACACAAAACCTAGAAAAAAAATTAAAAAACACAACAAAGTCCAAACATTTAGTATTGTTTTCACAAATTTATATTCAATAGAAAACTTTCGGTTTGTTCCATTCAGTATTGTTTCCAATCTCAAAGAAACTCGGATCAATTAACGAAACTCTTCGGAAAGTATTCCGACAAGACTGAAACCATACAATTCAAAACAAATACAAAAGCTAAATAGGTAAATAATGAATAGCTTAACTTTCAAATGAAATCCATTCAAACTTTTTACCTAATTCCAAGTTAGTTCGGCGAGTCTCTACTAATTTAACTTTACCGAGGGCCATCAGAAACAATGTTGATACTGTTACTGAAGAAATTACTTATTCGTTTGAACGTTTAAACATTTTATACGTACGTAAAATGACGTTTGGAACTTTCTACATTGAAATATCGATGAACTAGGTAGTCACTCGACTAGTTTAGTCGGGATTTCCCATCGCTGTATGCACAAACTTTCATACATGGACTTCACCATTTAATTTAGGTATTCTCTATGTATCTTGCTCGTACATTTATAAGTTCTTATTTACGTTTTATAACGAAATCATAATTCATGCGGCTAGGTCTGTTTGCGTTATCAACTGTCGGAAAAATATCAATTTTCGTTGAATATACGCAAAATGTTAGAAGTCGGCCCTAAATGTGTTCGTAAGTAGGGGAACGGGACGTTAGTGGCATGACAATGTGACAATTCAGAAGAGGGCGGGAGTCAGACGAATTTCGCGTGACGTGTTTATGAATAGCCCCCTTCATATGGGACAAACTACCAGTTGGTCATTTTCTTTCTTTGTGACAATTTTTTGTTGTTTATATAATTATTTTGTGTTATACCACGGTTGGGGAAACAATATTAAACTTTTAATATTAAATCAAAAATTCGAACCCTGCACATTCCGCCAAACAGTGGCAGTGCTTTAGATAATTGAACTATGGGTCGCGACACACGCTGTGTTGAAAAGCTTGATCTGACGATTTTTATAGAAAGTCCAAGCTCTAAGCGACGGTGGTGACGTCTACAGTGGAACCTTTTCAAAGTTCCCAACTATTCAAAGATTCATTTAATAATTAATTCGTTGACAAGAGACAACAGCATGCTACTTCAAATTGTTTATTTATTATTCTGTGTATTTCCACACTTGTGGTACTTTTCATATAGAATCAGAAAAGCCTTGATTTGAATCGATTTTAACAAAGAAAATTAAGTCAAATACAAAAATATCAATTACCAATATTTTTACATACGCTTTAAAATATAATTAATTTCAAGTTTGACGCAAATCATCTATTTTAGCATAATGATTAGAGCTTTTAAAATATCTAAAAAAAATACATTGAAAGTAAAAATACTTTGTAATTAAGTAATAAACTTATTATCTAGAGATAAATGTAATATCTGGTGCATTCTTATCAAAAGGACTTTGTAACATGACAAATCATTTTTAATACCACAACAATTTTTGTACAATGTAAAAGAAATACATAATAAAAATACATTTTGAAGTGAATCATTCACATCCAATGTTAATGATGAAATATTAACATTCATTACTCATTAAATACAACAAAAAATATGTAGGTATATGCTTTACACATTAAAATAAATATTAAAAAGGAACATTTTAAACATGTGAGTTAAAAAATTTAATTTTAAAACAAAAAATGGTGTATTATTACAAAACTTAATTTATTCAGTTTATATCTGTAAATTATAAAATTATAAAAAATGTAATAGGTCCAGGGAAATTTGTCTCTGTGATCTTCAAGTTCATTGGTGGAATTCTTTATTTATCTAAGCGTAAGTTACGTAATTCAAAAATAAAACTAAAACAAATAAAACAAATATGTTCACACTCCATTACGGAATATCACATTAATCCTGATTCAACATGACTATTTCTTCCATTCAAATTATGACTCCCATCTTCATTTTTCCCAGGTATTCTTGATGACTCACATAAAAATATATATGTCAATAAATTAATAGGGACATACAATACATAAAATGACCATTTTATATTATCTTAATGGTGATCAGTCGCTTCACACTATGTAATCATTGTCCATTTGCCTGTGTTATAAGGTATAGGAGAACATGCAATGAATACTCTAACTTTAATTAATATAAAACATACTAAATATAGATACTTTAGACATGTGCAAGATTATTGTACTTTTTAGGCCTCAGTCAACTTGGTATAAAAGTAAAATTACCGACAAACATTTTACCTGACCAGCGGGGTGATATGTCGAGGATGTATTTATTCTTTTTACATTGATGTCTAAATGAATAAAGATCCTTCAATTTAAAAGTGAGTCAGAATGTAATGTGCACTGAATATTTTTGAAACGGTTTTATTTAGCTCACCCTGTTTGTTTTATTTATTATTTCTTAATACTTGAGTAATTTAATACTTGAGTGTGGTGTATAAAAAGATACACAATTTCTATAATAGACTTTTGATGATGAGTTCTTACCTTCATTTCATGTTCATTGTCAAAAATCATTTATAATTTGGGTTGCAAATGTAGAAAATATCTTTGAAATATACGACCAACTGTGAATACTTGTAGTTAGAGAGAAATCAAAGATTCAACAATTTGTTTCATAGATCTTTATACAATATTTCACTAAAAATATCGGAATTAAACTTAGACAGAAAATTTAATACAGAAATATATACAGAATAAATACAGAAATTGAATGTAGCATATAATTTTCTTAAAGTAAGTACCCCATAAGCAACCGTGTTTAATCTCGATGTTTAAAAATGAAGATGGTTTTAATGTATAATTTTTTATCTAATTATAGTTGTCATAAGAATTATTGTAAGGTGTTAATATGAAATATATTTCAATTCTTCATTTTTAGATGATTCCATATTTATTCCATTACTACTAACACTTGAAGCTTAATTGTCCTTATACATTTTTACACACATTAAAAGCGTATTTGTGATTCAAAATTATTACATACCATAGTTTGTAGGAGAACAGTTTTCTTACAAAAGCTTTATTTATTGATATCATTGAAATTTTAATTGATTACAAGAACAATGGCATACAGGTTAACTGTAGAGCTAAGTTATGCAATAATATTTTTATTTGATTTTCAAGATTCTACTAGTTGTTTAAACATTTTATATAATATACAAAAAAGTATGAAAATTTTTAATAAAGAAAATCCACTTTTATGACACTTCATGACACTCAATAAAAATTTTACAAGAAACCTGTACCTTTAATTTTTCAATAAAATAATTTTTGTATTTAAAATGTCAAGAGATCATAAAATGTAAAAAAAAAAAAAAGAAAGTTAAGGAAATATCATTAATTCTATTAATTCTCAATTATTGCATCAACAAATCCTCTCATTTCTAGTTGCTATTGTAGTGCTCAACTCGAAGTATTAGGTACAATTTATTATGCATCAACTTTCTACAACAAGTAGGTCAGCGTCCCAACGTCTACCAGGTAAACCGCGTGGATACTAATTCGGAACAGTAAGTTCTAGAAAATATTTCGTCAATTAAGTTGATAGCGACTTGTGACGCGGCTTTTACATCGGCGAATCTACCGAAGCCGGGTACCCTACCACACTGCGCCACACTTCTTAATACCAACTCGATGACGCTATCAGAATCTCGTATATTATGATGCCACAACACAACTTATTTAACTTTAACTTTATCTCAATGAATAAAGATGAAATGGTAACTTTATAATCAATTCCTATCTAAAACTTACCTATTTTACGCAGAATCCAACAACAAAGGGTAACCAGCCACGCGCTCCAATTACAGGGCACTCACAAATCACGAAAGCACTTGGTACAGCAGCAAAATTGTATCACTTTTTTGGTCTTTTTCGCCTGTAGTCAGTTTAAGAAAGTAATTGAACGAAGTTTTCCAGTTTTTTCACGCAATAAACACTTAGCCGGGAAAGCAAACCCTGAATCACCGCCAGCTACGTACAAAATGGCGGATTCGCGTAATGAAAGTGACGCGGTGACGCGCCGACAAAAGCATAGATAATAAAAGCTTTCTCTGTCTATGGTTATAATTTTTACATTAAAATAAAATAAAATAAATTATTTTAATTTATTAAACCTTTACGTACAAAATATAATTAGTGGTTTTTATTAACCCATATTAATATATAATTTTCAATTTTTTGTGTTACACATATTTGATTAGGTACAGATTAAATATGCATAAAATTATTTAAAATTTCTTTGAAAAATAAATTTACATTTAAAAGCTTAATTTTCTAATTGCTACACAGGAAAACGATTTAAATTTTATATTTTTACAAATTTGCATTTATAAAATTTGAAAAATAAAATTATTTCATCGACAGATTATTTCATCCTGAATCATCCCACGTAATCTACATTTCATTGACGGATTTCTCCATTACCTAGTTTCGATAATAATATTTGCGTTTTTCTTTCTTAAAACCCAAATATTTCAATATCTCAAATAATATTAATCAAGCATAAAAATCATCACTAAATACAACAGTGTATTGTCAGTTGGGTAGATATTTTGTTATGATAATTGTATGATAGTCAACAACCAATCAGCTGAGTTTTGTTTTCGTTGTGTAGGGGTGTCTGTAATCCGAGGCGTGTACCCGTTTTTCGAAGAAGTGACTAAAAATACCTACAATGAACGAAATAAAATCATTAGAACATGCTACTTTGAAGGTATGTAAGAATATATGTGTTTTAAATCGTTACAGTTAAAATTATAACTCCCAGGGTGATTTGTCGTGTCTTCACAAAGGTACATTTTACGACGCATTTTGTAATAACAAACAATCATTATCCTTCTATAATTAATGGTTTTTCAAG
>DVVJ01000082.1:0-21506 GCA_018234505.1 Junonia neildi neildi
AAACATCTTCAGAGGCTCTCGTTAGGCAGCTGGGTCAAGGGCCTGATGCAGAAGGCGGTACTCCTCGGCACGGCGCGCATTGTGAGGAAGTTCCTGTCTCTGGAGCCCTGACCACCGGGCACCACCAATTTTATTAGCAATTTCCCGTCGCTTAGGGAACTGGGAACATAATAGTATCAATATCAATGCTAAACGACTCAAAAGTTATTGCCAAAGAGTTACAACAGCCTACATCTATACTTATGCTGCTCAAATACATTTTTTCAACGGAAGCAAGCAAGTATTTATCGAGTGAAATGCACGGTCGCTTGGACCGAGTGATTGGAGGTTGTATGACAACTTCACTTGAGGTTTGTTGACTTAGAATTACTGGATGTATTGACTAATACATTTGATATATATATGTTTTGTATAACATGTTATAAATATAGAAAGTTGTGTAAAATTGTTAGTTACCTATAAAAAATTGTAACGAATATGGTTATAGAAATTCTCTTTAAAAAATATGTTATTATTAATATGAAAATGACATTAAAATTTTAATCGTCCATTTAGTTAATATTTAGTTTGAATTCGGTATTCAAACTAAATATATTATTGTCAACGAAAAACAAAGAAATACAACACAACAAAGTGGTTTTTATAAAAACTTTATAATACTGTAATTGTTTCGCTTTTTAAGTTAGCAGACTCTAATATTAAAAAAATAAAAATAATAAAATTTTACAATTTTTTTAAACAATTACTACGATTTGAAACAGACATAGATGTTCAAGTAACATGTCTTACATAAAATGCAAAATATTCAAGTAATACAAAAACAAGATGAAATATGTTGAAATAAGTTATGTAAATACAATACGGAGATCCGGTGAGAGTAAAATGGCTCGTAATACGGAATTCCCACATCATGCTCATTTCGATTGTGGTCAGTGGGACAGGAGACGGGTTGTGTGACGAAAGAACAATCATTTAATTTAAATAATATATTATTTAATATTATCTATATATCACTCCTAGAGGATCCAATTTTAAAATATTTCTCTCCGTAAGAACCATCGACGTACTTAAAGGAATATTCTATACAAAGTATTATCGAAATCGGTCCAGTCGTTGTCGAGTTTGCGATTAGGTACCTTTAGCGATTCATGTTTATTATATAGAAGATCAGTCGACTGTATTTTAGAAGAGCGCAAAAACCGTGTAATTTTTTTAGATACCTGTAGAAAATTACTACATATAATATATTATATCCGTATATCCGCTTTTATTGAAAAATTTTTTGTGTATCTATTTACATATTTGCATAATAGGGGAAAGTTATTTAAGTTTTTCCTTAGGTGTTCGTGTTTCCCCCACTTTCCCCTATACTTTACCCTAGAAGAGGTTTTTGCCACCATACCTGAAAAAGAATAATTATTATTAATATTTATTATTCAGAACATTCATTTCAATAAAGGTTTTTCTGGTAATAGGTATTTTATGGAATATTAATACTTTCATTAGATTTTGAGTGAATTTGCTAAAATGTTTAATAAGTTTATGTCAAAATATCAGAAAAACTTTAACCTGTGAGAGTTCCTCAGTGAGTATCAATCATGTGCGAAATTTATCGAACTCTAGAACCGAAACATAAAGGGTCGAACTTTGTCAGGAATAGGTATTGGTTCTGCATCACTTGGGATCCCTAACAACGGGCTCTACAGAGGTCCACCTCTTAACGGATATAGAGGTAAATATTTTTCGTTGAAAAATGCGGATCCACAAGTATTTATTTATATAATCTACACAAGATTCGATCTCGGTTGAACTTCAAGTTTTACCCGACATTTAATTTCATTGCATACCGAGCCCTATTCCGAGAAAGATCACTTTCTTCACCAGACCAGTCTCGTAAATTGCTTGACATTATCGATACAGTTTTGTAATTACGTTTTTACAAAATAACATAATTACTAGCAAAAACCAAATTTTTACGTTAATTAAAAGGTGCCTTTCTAATAATGAAATATATATTTTATTTTATATATATTTTCAGTTTAATTTTATATTTGATTTAATGGCGGAAGTTATTTATAGAATGATAATGTGATATTATTATATGAAAACTAAGCATTATTTTGTTTATTTATTATTCCGTGTTATTACACACGTGGGGAAATAATATTAAACTTAAACATCAAATCAGAAATTAATTAATCCCGCAGTATCGCGGTGACCTATAGCTCAACTGGTTAGAGCACCTGCCCCGGCAAGGCAGAAAGTGCGGGTTCGAATCCCGCTGTGTCGCGAATTTTTTATTTGAATTTTTGATTTGATGTTTAAGTTTAATAAGCATTATTTTATTTAGAGCTTTTATTATTCTTAAAAATGTTTAATATAATTCGAAAATAAATCATCTCTGTTTATCCGTCTGATACGTTTTCTTGCATAATCTGGTAACCTAATTGTGATGAATTTTGGGCACTGTTTGTTTGTGGACACACATAAGTAAAAATATGTTAAAAAAGTATTATAATATTATATTAACTTAACGTTTTCCGAAATAAACATATCGGAAAAGTTGAAAAAAGAGCCGCATTTTAAGTCAGTACTTATTTGTATAATCGCCGTTAAAAAATAAACGTCTTTTTTTCGAACTTTCGTTTTCTTTTATAAGGTTACGGTTTAAAGTTCACCGTTTCTTTTAAGTTCCGTTATTTACAGGTTATGTGTTTTGTGTTGTAATTGACTCTCAATTTGTTTTTCATTTTTATTATTGCCATATAAGTAAATAAATATATTTTAGTTTCACTTTAATTTTTTTATATCCTCGTAAAAATATAACTGTTTATCTCCGAATATCTTCATCACATCCTTCTACCTATACCTACTAACTCTTATAATCAACTTAAACTAGACTACACCACGACTTCCTTACCGAAAGCACCATTACAATCGGATCATTTTTCAATATCACGGTCATACAAACACACAGTTGAAGTTGAAGTCGGCTAAAAACCATGACAATAACTTCTTTACTACTTCTTATATACTTTTTTTAATCGCATAAGCAAAAAGCGTTAAAAGCACCGACGAGTCAACAGACGTCTTTCATTGAGATGCGAAGAATCTTTAGACCGCAATCACTTTACAAACACCAAGTTCCGTTTTTGCCTTTTTGGACACGTAACAGTCTTGTCAAGTTTGTCTTACATAAGCGTCCTCATTACGTACGTCCGACGATATGCCTCGGAAGTAGAACCAGCATGTTTTTAAAGTATTTACTGCTTTGAACTTAATTATTGTTAAACATTTTACTGCTGATGGATCTTATGTGATTTTCTTTAATGTTTATTAGTATAATTGCTGGTATTATAATACAAAATGCAGATGCTAATCCATTTATTCGAGTTTGTCATGCTAAGTCATTCAATAAATCAGTAGCGAATTAAACTATTTATCGCCCGTAGGCACTGACACGAAAATAAAGATCACAACCTTCTTTTCCTATCATGAATATATCATTTCAGCTAAAAAAACACGAGCGTCACCTTCCTTCCTAGGCACATGCCTACTTTGCTTTTAAGGATTATCTGCCACTGCAATCAATTGAGTTTTTTGTTATAGGTAAATGTGATTTACGTTGCGTCCTCATTATGTGAGTCCGACGATGTGCCTCGGAAGTAGAAACAACTGGTATAATGTCTGTTTCTAACGTTTTTACTGCTTTGAACTTAATCATTATTTAATGTTTTAGTGCTAATGGATGTTAATTTTGGTTGTTATATGTGATAACTTCTTTTATTGTTTACCATTTGGTATAATTGCTGGTGTTGTAAATGCAAATTTTGGTCCGAATTTTTCGCGCTGAGTCATTGAATCAATTACGATTTTTATTAGTATACATTTGAGTTTATTTTGTCACGAAAATAAACTTGATGGAGATGAGGTATGGAACAAAGGGTTGTAAGGAAAACCTATAACTTTCAAGTTATAGTGCATTATTTTTTTCTTGTATAGTTTTAATTGTATAGTTTCGCCTTCGCATCGTTTGTGCATTAAAGTTGTGTTCTTTATAATTAAAAAGTGAATAGTATTACAATAAAGCTTTGACATTTAAGATGTAGCGCGTTGGTTTTGCGGTCAGAATAATAAACAATAGGGTTCATATATCACAGTTCCGGTTAGTAGAACAGACCTTTCTAATTACGTAATTTTTTCATATGTTAGATAGATCCTTTAAGGAGTCAGTTGTCAGTCGAGTCGAAATATTGTAAAATTTTTTGCTTACCAAAATATGAAGTAAAATAAATTAAAAATAGTATTTTTACTATTTTACTACAATTTATCATATTTTACTATTGTTTATTATTCTTACGTACTACAGTTTTGTGTCTTCTTTTTACAGGCTTTTATTGATTATACTTATGTTAAAAAATAAAATTTCTACTTTCATTTATCCCTATAAATAATAATAATATATGAAAAATTAATGACTAATAAAATTTTCATCGCAGCTGACACAAAACGTGTTAACCACTAGTGATGGGCATAGGTCGTCAAACTTTCCATCGACAAAGTCGCTTCAATATGACAAATGCTGATAATCCGTTGAACAGTCAACAGTATTCAGAAAGCAAAACGGATTCACTTTCGTTCGGTTACGTTACATGTCGATGGCCGAGGTTACCCCTACGGTTAAGGTTGTCAGCGACTGAGAAAAAATATTTTTACCTTGAAGAAGAAGAGAAAATTATTAAAAAATATGTTGAACGAAATATAACGTTTGTCTATAGACAATGTAATATATGAGACAGATATGATGACGTAGTGTATGTATTCTCTCTCTCTAACTTGTAATGGCGAAAAATATAGTTGTAGTGTGTCCGTTCTGTTAATAAAAGAAAAGTACAAGAAATATTGCGTAGTATTTTAATTAAATATCCTTCAGATATAACTAGCACTTCATAAGAAAATATCTGTAGGTAATTTAACATTTACATAGGTACTATAAACAAACAACACAAGAGATTTTAAAGTCCAAATATCGTTCAACCAACGCAAGACACTAAACAACGAAATAAGTTTTCCGTTGATTGATTACTCTTCCCACTATTTGAACGTTTATGACCAATAACGACAAAAATAAGCCATTACGAACCTATAATAAAGATAATAGTTCAATAGCAATACAAAGAACGAAGATGTAATTTTCTTTTCGAGCAGGTTGTTGGAGACCTCGCGGCACGTGAGAGTACCTACTCGTGGGCGGACCGTTTTGACTTTTGGTAATTACATTTAGACACTTTAGACAGACTCACGGATAAAATAGTAATTATGTTTCACCATAAATATCGCGCTAACTTTTTGTCTATTAGACTATGACCAGCATTTTATTAGTCTGGCATTAAAAGTACCACACGTTCAATTCGAAGTGCGGGTATCAAAGGTTTTTTTATAGTACAGTACCGATAATGTTATTAAAGTTGTCGTATAGAAAAAGCCTCACACACAATGGTCCCATCAATGTCATATGGTGCTGTGTCAGGTTTTGGAAACACACACACCACTAGCACACACATGTAAACTGCGAAAAATATCGAACCTTTGACCGTTAGCATTTCAGTCAGCTGCAGTAATTATTGCGCCTATTTGCCTTTAATAAATCTTTAACCAAACAATAGTAATTTAATTAAAGTTTTTTGACAAAATTTCACTAATGGTACAAAAAATATATTTTCTTATGAGTTATGCTTATTCTTATAAGCTAGTATATAGCATTTATTCTTATATAACTTATACTGCAAACGATTGGATCCAAGAAAGCTAAAAATGCAATAGTGCAATAGTTCGTCAAAAAACAACACAAAAGTTCATTTAGGTATGTAGGCATATATATAATTATTATTTTGATAAAAGTAGTTTAATAATAGGCTCTTAACTTCTTAGGAAGGAAAATTATAAGTAAAAATTTATTATCTGTCGATAGTTTTTAATATTTTAAAGTTATTTTTTTTTATTTTTTGAAATATAAAAAGTAGAGTCTAGAAAAAATTACAAGTATATTTACTTGGATTTTTTCTTTATTTATCTTAACAGTGTTATCAATAATATGTAGGTATCTGATAGAGCCAGAAATATAATATGTATACAAGATGTATTCTTTACAAGAAGGCATATTTTGTATAATCACTAATTAATAATTACGTTTTCGTCTATATTTCGATCTCCTTTGTTCCACGACGCGAACAATAGGAAAGGTCACCGTGAAATCATTTAGAGTTTTCTGTTCTAAAAACTTTCACTATAAATATAACTCTAATAACGAGGTTAAACGCTTGAGCCTTGGAGGAAACAATATTGGATATTTGGATTTTTAAATGGATATATTATGCTATATATGCGTAACATTTGAAAATGTTATTTAATTCGAAATATTTTTATTTGAGTGTCACGCAAGGTATCGTATCGCAAGGTATCTTTTTGAAATATTAAAATGTAAATAGTGTGTCTTTTTGGAATTCCGAAAGTCAAAATGGGAACCCTTATAGTGTCGCCACGTTTGTGTGCCCGTATGTCTATATGTGTGTCCGTCGCTTACTTCAGAGATCCTAAATACTAGAAATCTGTAATTCGGCATAAGTATAAACATGTGTAGTGTCGCGTTGAAAATTGTACATTAAATATTTGAAAAAAAAATTAATGCGTAAATAAAAAATAAAACAATGAAAGATTTTTTTTTCTCATCTATTCCCTCCATATTGTGCATTATCGTTCAATATATAGTTTAACAATATTGTGAGTGTGAGAAAGTTATTTTTCGGAGTGAGCAGCCGTTTCTGAGATAAGCTTTGGGTAAAGTGCTAATTTTTGTTAGAGTCAAGGGATATATTTACCGACTAAACCGCTGATTCTCAAAATGTTAAAAAGTTCTCGTTAGGAATAACTACCTACATATTATATTGAGTTAAAATGGAAAATCAAAATAAAATGCATGCAAGAACTTCTACATTATATACCTATCTTAGTAAGGTCAAAGCTTCTAGCTAGCTGGCATTATAATTAATATACATTGAGTTCAATAAAAGCAAATAAAAAAACATAAAATATAGTTACAGATACTTTCTCTGGCTTATCATTTTAGACGTTTTCTGGTACTGATATACATATAACAAAGTCGCGCGCTTGGGGCAGTGCGCGTCGTGCGAACTCGCGGCTGATGATCATGCCCTGCAGCCACTTTGACTGTTGATGCACGATCTATTTGCAATTGTGCTGTAATTCACTTTATTTGCATGATTTCGTATATATTTTGTTAAGCTCATTCGTAACCTGTTTCTGTTTTTGTACATAAGCGAGATTAAAATTACACTACTATACGAGCTTTTTTCCACCAGCATTATTTTCAACCTAACCTAGAATAGGTTTTGAAGAACGTTTAAGTAAGGGATGTTGTAATTGTTTTCAAAATTCTTGTATTTTAATATTTTTTAGAAATTACTAAATAAAAATTTAGTGTAAGAAGGTAGGTACAGAAATGTGTTTTCCTAATATTTAATTAATTTACAAAATTAGTGTCTTCTTACAAACAAAAAACACCCTGTGCCGAAACAGATGAATTCGTATGTAGTTTTCCATGAATTTGTTAGACATACTTTATTCCGCATTCTTTTTTCGATTCTACGAACAGAAACAAAGAAGAAGCGTCGCGTATTTATAGCTACATTATAGATTCAAAAGAATGAATACCAGACGATCTCTCGAGCATCCATCTGAATATAGCCTTTATTTCGAATATTAATAAGTGTAACTCATTAAAATATGTAACTAAATTGAAGTAGAATGACACGTAAATACTGTCGTCAATTACGTCAACAAAAGGTAATTTTAAGTATAAACAAAATTAATGTGTAAATACGTCATTAAAATTTTTAAGATATTTTCAAAACGATATATCAAAAGAGCGGCGGTCGGATTTTCTTTGTCGGCTTCTAAAAGACGACTTGTGGCGTATATTATTGAAAATTCCGAGATATAGGTACCTACGGTTAAAGTCAAAGATTTATAGACAAAAATAGACCGTAAAAAACAAATTTCGCAAAGCTATCCAATTGACGGTCAAATATAATATAATAATAATTATAATGTCAGCATTTATCTACTTACAATTAAATATGCTGTCACAAATAATTATACTTAGTTGTGACATTAAATTAATTCAGAAACTTATTATTTATTCATGCATAAACAAATCCTAATTTGTTGAAAGATAATGTTTTGACTTAATCGTCGTTAAAGTCCACGTCGTTATCGATAAAATAATGTAACAAGTAACGTTTTAATAGGTGAAATGCAAATCCCGCCGTATCGATATAGAATGGTTGTAAAAAGACTGACGTAGCGTCGTTTGAAGGTTTAAGCTCAGGTGCACAAGTGAGACATTCACCCCGACCGCGGGCTCGGCACGCGTCCGCACTGATTTGATCCTGTACCTATTCGCGAAAAACAGAGCGCTATTAATCAAATAAATCATATGAATTAAAAATATACGCATGTCAAAAATATTATTGGTACCTTCTTAATGATGAACTCGACGACTTTTTAGAAAATGTTCAAAATGGAATCAGGTTCAGTTTTTCCAATAAGATTCAGAACACCGATAACATTTTTATATTCACCTATCATGGTACTCATCTTCATAAGTTGATTTCATGTATTTCAAAGACGGTTGGACAAAATAGTATCAACTTTTGTATTGAGATAAAATTGTGGTTTTTAAGTTTAGCGTATCAGAATGTTGAAACTTCACTAAATAAAGGCTTAAAGAGAATACAAATAAGTTATTCTTGGTGGTATAACCGACGTCATTACATTCTTAACAGGACACTATCTTAAATGCATCTATATCTTCATACAATTTAGAAACAGAGGTCTATTATGTTAAACAATGGGAACCAATATTAATTATTTCTTATAAAGCATTAGCAGACACTGCGTATGTCCTTGTTTCAAATAAATCGTTTCTAACTTATGTAATTTTGAGATGTCTTACCGATAAAACTAAACGTGACTTAACTAAGCTCTTACTTAACACGATGTGCGCGGCAACCGTTGCGTTTTTAATACAAAAGATGTTTGTAACTAATGTTAAAGTCATTTAGAGGTAACATTAATTTTAAATTATGCATCAGTGAAAATTAACATATAATGAATTGCCTTTGTGTGATCTTGCGCAATCGTATTCATATTCTTACAATAAATAAAACAATGTACAATATGACGTTTCGTTTATTACAAGTACTTGTCATAACTTTTTAAAGAAAAGCCTGCCAATGATATAAACAAATATAATACAACATCCATAACATAACATTACAAGTGCAACAATAAAATTAATGGTGTAAACACCAAATTAACATACACGATACATTAAAATACTTATACAACAAAAATGTCCAATTAAAATGCATTTATCGGCAACTGATAAACATTTTGTGAAGCGTGTAAGCAATCCTAGTAGCGGGTAGTTATCGCATTTCGTTCCGGCTATGTCGGGCGCGGCCGCAGGTAACCGTTGCATGTGGTCACCGCCGCCGCCATACTAGCACGGACACCCTACACTAATTAAATAACTAGCGACACGTGTCGAATTCGCGGCGACTATATTGCACTGCTTTCTCTCAGTGACATACGAGAAGGCCCTTACTGTAAAGAGAAAATATAATTGCGGTTACTGACGCCAATCTTAATGATGTAAATAGGCATTTTACCAGAGAACAATAAAAGAGAAATTCAACCAGCAACTCCTTTGGAAGAAGGATTTTATTCACATGTGCTTTAAAGTTCAAAAGTTATTAAAACATGTGTTTCTAAAGTAGGAAACATAATAAATAATGGTGATTGAAATATTGTTTTAGATAATGATGAATGAATTCAATATAACAGTTTTATATTATGAATACTCAGGTTTTTTGTCACTTCTCCTTTTGGGGCTTTACTGTAATTACATACACACTGTAAATACATACCTATCTTCCCCCTATGTAGGTATTAAGGAAGGAATACACCGAAGTAAAAACCCCTAAATTCGTTATATTTTATAAATGCTATACTAGAAAGTAAAAATAAATATCAATATTATTTAAATTGTAGTAAAAGTAAGACACGCTAAAACGATTGTAAATTGATATAATAAATTGTCATTGCCCTATAGACAGTAATGACGCGTTCTATCTACGATTTCTCACGGGCGATACAGGCGCACTAATAGCGCCTGATCTGAATCTACGGCTCGATAAACATGACCGTTGTATATCAATACTGACTTCCATAAAAATACGCCTGCACTGGTCGTGACAATACTAACCATTAATTCCAAATGTTAAAAATATATATCATAGTACATGATCATAAGTATAACATGCTACAAAAACACATAATTTAAGACTTATTAATGAATTAATCTCTTTTTGTTTCTTAGGTTATGTTTCACGAGTTTAAGATTATTAAGCCGTATTGAACCTTAATTATCATTCCAATTATATTTTATTAAAACATATTAACATTATTCATGTTCAGTTAATTCTTATAAGACTAAAATCTTCACGAGCAAAATGTTTAAGCTATTAAGTTTAATGATATCTGACCCGTGTATTTTTTAACCTTCCCTGATGATTTATCACAAAGGCATAAAACGTTTCATTAAAAGCAATAATTAACTTAAAATATATTCAAATACGAGGTACGATATTTTAACGAGATAATCGACCGTGATCTTCGTAACGGTAACGCTAAGCTACAATAGACGCAGTTCACGTTGTAGTTTTTGGAACACGTTTGCTTAATAATGGGTGTTTACTCTGTTCTTAAGTTCAAAAGTAAATAGATGTCGATCATAGCGCTGTGTCTGAATTCCTTAGGCAACAATAATAGCTCACGCCGCCGCCAATAACGAGGGCGAATATTTTTGAATAACTAACAAATATTCAATATCGAACGAAACCATCGGAAACTAACGAATACCTCGATGCCGGTATTTCAGAGACACGTAACAGGCACTACAGGAATTTGTATCCCTCCATGTGATTAGATTGTCTATTTGTTATAATTTAAAATAAGTTTCCGTATGTTTGTACATTTATTTTATTATTGTTTGTATGTAACATGTGCTGTATTTGTTTATACATATAAAGTAATTTATATTTAAAGTTTCTTTGCTTGATATTGAATAGCTTAAGTTTCGTTTGAAATCAAGATTAATGTGTCTGTTGTAAAATTCATTTTGAATAATTCCATACTTACTTAAGGAATAAAATTGCTTCATACTAAAGCAGTTTTATATCGGAGCCCTTTAAAAATTTAATTTATCTTGTTTGTCATGTTCTCGGTATCATATTATGCATCAATATATCACAGACTACAGACACGCTTACATGTCATTATTGAAGAGAAAATATGTATATTAACTTATGAGCGTAAAAACCTTCTCGGAAAAAATAAAACTACGCATCAATTGATATTTAACGTAAGAGCGTTGCATCACACCATTGTTGTGACACTACTCGCCGCTGAGAGGAAAAACGTCGCGTTCACCGGTTTAATGCTTTAATAGTATATTTGCTGATCCAAAAGCTTTTTAACGCCACGAATGTAAATTAATATAATAGGTACATGCCTTCTATTCAAAATTTATACTTTTAATAGTATAAATATTTTTAGTAATTTATATAATGACATTCGTGAGGGAAACGCTTCATGTTTTTTAAAAGTTTCATTAAAATGTAAGACGCTTTTATTTTTAGTAATTTTATAATAATTACCTTATATGTTTCCTTTTAAAATTTTCTTTTTCTTTTAATTTTGGTTTTAACTTTTTAGTATTTTTGAGCGATATGAAATGTTTATACACCTTCATACTATTTATCCCTCGGAACAAACGAACGAACGAAATATTTTTCTAAAGATCCACGCCATTCGCGTAATCACGTCTACAAAAACACCACCACTTGCCAGCCATCAAAAATGGTCTACCCTTCGAGACGAATGAAACACGATGCACTTGTGTCGTGTTTGATTAGACGTGGTGACCATCTAGCACCAAAGAGGAGCTCTTTGGAACGAATCAAGACGAATCATTGTTTGATTCGTCAAACTCGATGGGTGATGACGATTTAGTCTTTTCAATTACTATGTTCCTATGGCCACCTTTCAGTACCATCATCACATCTTGGTTGCCATATAGTATGAAAGTACTCGTAAAGATGAATTAAACAAGTTCAAACTCGATAGGATTGCGTTGTATAATTTCGAAGTTCCTAGGGCCGCCTTCCAGCTCTATCATCAAATGTGCTCTATGTCATAATAATATAGTATTGTCATCAGGGAAGTGGATCTAACTTACAATATTTGATTAATTGCTGACATTAGACAGGTGAAAGTAAATAAAAGCTCGTAAAAGATATATTTACCTCTGTTTTTAATATTTAGTATGAAACTTAGTTTAATCAGGAATAAAACCTTAAAATATTACTTACTAAGCTTTTAAAGTATTAAGTGTAACAATATTTACGAGTCTATTAACAACTTGACACACAGGCGTTTGCAAGTTTGTAGTTACATGATATAATTAAAGTACATTTTAATGACGTCATATAAAAGTGTTAAAAACTACTAGGCGTTAAAAGATGTTGTACAACACAGACAACATAGAGCTACGAGCTACAAAGTTGCTAATTTATTTAATATGTTACATAAAAGAAATGCGAAGTTAATTTTATTACAAACTAAAGTATTTTTATTGAAAATTACAAGATACAAATTCAAAGTTGAGGTATTAACACTAATTTTAAGCATCTTAAATTTTATTTAGTATGTAGGTATACCTAAGTGTTATATGATAATATAATTATAATTGAATTTAAATACGTTAAACTGTAACGGTTTACAAAATATACATAACTTAAGAGAAGTTATATGTGTCGCACTGAGTTTTAGTTTTTTATAATAGCCATTCGAATCTCAAAAGTTGTGTGTACGATAACAATGCGGAAAAGTTGTAATCGAGAATACTGAAAAATTATGATGCTTATAGAAGATTTATAACACCAACCAAATAGAGTTATTACAGCGTAGGTAGTACATAAAAAATCGACATCAAAACCTTTTTGTCTGTAAATCACTCCAAGATATATTGTGTCGTTCTTAGTTGCGTTAGCGAGTACCTACGCACGTAAGTTATGTTTACTTTATTCAATATAAGATAATAAATAACGATTTTATTAAGATGTTACCTCTACCACTCAATTTTAATGCCTACATCGTATGCAAGTGGATTACTATTTGAATACGATGTAGATTCATGGAATGGATGGAAAAATCAGGCTACACAGGTTGTACTCCTAGTTAAGCGTGTAAGGTGTTTGTATTACATTTTATTTCTCATTAATTACAAACATAATACTGTTAAAAAGTTTTAGTATTTTATACTAGGCAAGAAATATTGGCATTAATTGTAAAATCTAAAAGTTAGCTCATTATTTATCATTATTTTTAATGTTCTATTTACTATAGGAAGCTTTATATAAAATTTTGTGCATTAAAAATAATACTGGCCAGGAACTTAAATTAATATCCCACATATCTCCCGTTGTTCAGTAAATCACGGCATTTATGAGTCATTCAAGTCAACGCTGTTCGGAACCGCGAGACCTGCGCGTTAATTTGCAATCCCAACCTCGAGCACTACTCGAGCACTGCATTGGAATATAAGCTTTATATTTATACTTTCGTCTTAATATGTTTTCTGTGATGTAGAGTCCAATGTGGTTTTTTTAGTTTAATTATTCTCATTTAAAGGTGTGTTATAAAATACATAACTTATGAATGATTATATGAACCTAAATACAATATGAAATACCGAATAATGGAGAGTGTGTTGTGTGGTTACACATATAAAAGGTTTTAAAAAAATTAACATACAAAAAATAAAACGATCATCATGACTCCCAGAAACAGTGGGACGAAATCATTTGTAAAAAAAGCAATTAGAACTGCTAGAATCAAGTACAAATTTGGCAGAACATGCCGTCTCCTAGCTGTCTCCGAAAAAGAATCAGGGTTTTGGTTGCAAGCTCTTCCCTCACCTAATATTGGGACCCTGCTAGACCGGAACACACTAACTCTGTGTATCTGCCTAAGACTAGGATTGAAAACAAATCAAGAGCGCCAATGCATTTTCGGTGACCTAGTAAAAAATAAAACTTAATAAATATAAAACTTTATAAGTGGATACCTACGCTATGTTTTATGTAAATTATGTAAATTTTTAGCATAATTATGACTATTTTCAGCGTCCTGTTAGATTACTGACGAATTTTTAGAGATCTTTCCAATTTTGTACACTTTTAATACATGTATATATATACATGTACGAAGTAATCTATATCTATATTAATCACTACATACATCTTATGTATCACGTAGTGCTATCATATTATCGCGCTCTGTTCCACGCTGAATGCAATTAAAAGGAGTTGTTTTCTTCTTCGGCGCGGGCTTTGTTTGGATTAAATACATTTCCTCGTAATCCTTTTGTAGAGAAGGTTACGAGAGTTGATGCTAGAGCTTCCAGTTTTGGGAGCAAGCACGCACGCTAACTGCCTTCATGAATATTTAGATGGGCGAAGCTTCATTAGTCACTTGTTCGTCGTAGGAAACGGGCGTGTCAATATAATGTGTTCCCGGGGTTTATTCACCCTCGCGCTGTTCTGATTAAGAAAGATAATAAAAACAATTATTTTTCAATTTGAATATCATGTCAAAAGTATTTCCGGTATAATTAGTCGTATTTCCCGTATGATATAAGAAAATAATTTTAATAGAAATTAATAATATACTACCTCCTTATAACAATCGTCTTAATTTTGAATTATTGCTCGCGTGAACTTTCACACTATTAAAATTCATTCATCTGTTGTTAATAGTCAAACCCTCGCGAAATCAGCGTCATTGTTCCGACAACGAAATGAAAGTTCTTTATTTGCATATTTGGTATTCGGCGCTTATTATCTAGATTCGTATTGTATGTCAAATCAAAACAAGATTATTATCGTCTGGTTATAAGAAATTTCAATAGCCTTTTAGGCGGTAAATATATTGTTGATTTTCAATTATTGAGTGATATATTTATACTTTTAGAATTACAACTTTTGTATTAACAATTAGGTATCATCAATTTTTTTTACCGACATCTAAGATGTCACCTACAATTGTAACTAAATCGAAGTTTAATGGATAACTGAGTTGATGTTTTAGCTTTGACGTGACTTCATTCGCCATTTCGTTAATAATTCATAAAAATATTTTGTTTTGTTGTATTTTTTTGGATTATTACTTCTGGAAAAGTCAATAAATTTTAGATGTTCATTCGGCATTATTTAGATTTTACATTGATAACGCGATCGAAGTCTCGGGTAAAAGGTTGTAAAATAATGCTTAATTTCGATACAATTTAGAAAACTTTAATTTTTATGAAAATAATTTATGATACACATTAGCTGTAAAATAAATTTAATGCTTTTTGCGTAATATTTTAAAGTAACGTACAAAGTTGTATATCCGCTAAACTATCATACGTGTTTATACGATGTGGAGAGACACGGCGTACGTATTGTTGTTGAATATGATGAGCTCTTGACGTTGCTTATTACAATTGTGAAAGTAAGATATTTAAGCAGTTGAGCGTGGTCCCGCTGACACGAACAGGCGCGGCGTGGGCGCGCAGCTCCTGAACACCGCCCCGGCGATACGCGCCGCGCCGCCCGACTCGGCCCTTGCAGACCGATCATCTTATTGATTTACTAATTAATGGTTCTTAGACTTTACCTGGAAAAATATAAAACAGGTTTTATTTAGGTAAATACTCGTACCTGTAATGTTTTAGATACAAAGGCTGTTTCAACTGGCTGTTTTATTCGTTCATGATAAATTATAAAATATACGTATAATATTTTTTGTAGCTACCGGAAGAATGTATCAATATAAGATACATTCATAAATACAAAAAATATATGTATTTATTAATACTCAGAAGTATAAATAATCGCGATGATGCATTCGTATCGAATTGAAAGAGTCGTAACACAAAATAAAAACTGTGGATGTTCATCAGACATGAGGCTATAAAACGAGCCCTAAAATGTTAAACGACTGCTCAAAATTGGTGGTAAGAAGAAATTACAAAATAAAAGGATGAGATTACGGTACTTTGAATGATTTTTGAGAGAGTCCGTCTTAACCTATATTTCACTTTATGGGTGAACGATTTTACAGCCGCCTCGCAGACAATCTAAATGACTACGCCGGCCTGTAGAAAGTTTCTGAAATTATTTTGCAGTGATCACTTAATTTTTTATTGTATTGTTAAGATAGATTTAACTTTTTCTTATGTGATTGATGCCAAGGAAATTTTATTACTCACGTCCTTAAATAATAAGCGATACTTGATGTAACTTTTTGATCTTGAAACCGTCATTTCCAACTATTAATGTTCAAAAATTTTAAGATAGATATTAATAGTTGACGAAGACAAATGCAAGTTATTCGGGGGCATTAACATATATTGTAGGTCAATTGAAATGGAGGTATCAGTGTACAAATCGGAGCAGGCTGTAACAAAGCGTGTCGCGAGGTGATCGACGCGTTGTCGTCGCGGCTCTATGACAAACGCACGCTATGAGTGATTGTGTCCGTCCGTCGCACACTGGTTCTCTTTGTGCTCGAATAATCCACTGAGTCGTGATCTAGAGTCTAACGGTGTAGGTCTGCCAGCCTATTGAGTACGCTCTCGGTAATAGACACAATTTTTCAAGCTTTCACATAACTAATA
The DNA here is from genome assembly GCA_018234505.1 of Junonia neildi neildi. Classification (NCBI taxonomy): domain Eukaryota; kingdom Metazoa; phylum Arthropoda; class Insecta; order Lepidoptera; family Nymphalidae; genus Junonia; species Junonia neildi. The sequence continues at coordinate 16,868 of DVVJ01000082.1, forward strand.
CTTGTTAAACCAAAATCCAAATAATGACTTATGGATTGTAAACTTTTACACTTGTATTAAGTGTAAATGTCATATTAAATAAATAAGTCTTTTTTGTATGACTATTTAAATGTGATTGTTTACTTAAGATAGCAATGAGCTATACCTAATTATAAACGCTCTACAAATCGGCTTTGTTTATATGGATGAAACAGTCAAAAAATCTTATTATTACATTTACATAATGATTTTTTATCTTGATGGTAGCACGCGTGATTTTTCACACTGAGGTTAACGCGATTTGAGTTAAATTCTCAGGTCTCACCTGCATACAACCAGCCACCTGTTAACTGCAACTTGACTATATAAAAAAAGCAAAGGAGCGAGCGCCAGCCAATGCAAAAAACAAGAATCCAAGACGACACGTTTGGAAAATAAAAAAAAGCGTTCGCCCACCAGATGGTTGCCTCGACGCGCCGAGAAACTCGCTTCGAGCAGGTTGTGACTTACCACGCATTCTCATTTGCACTTATGAATATGGGGAAAAATTAAATAATAATTCGAACATTTAAATCACGATCAGATTTGTTGATAACTAATTTTTCTTTCGCAATGCATGTATGATTGTGTATAAGTATTGTATTGGATATGTTGTTTGTAAACAGCATACATAGGTTGTAAAGTTGGATTTGGAATTAATTAATTGTTCATAACGAAAACAAATGTTTTATTATATAAGTTTTTGTTATTATTGGAAAATAAAAAAACAAACGAAGAAAAACATGAACAAAATAAATTATTATGCCTAATTTCTTCTAAATTTTTTTTCCAAAACATTTATGTGATTTTGGTTATGGTCAAATGTTTTATTAACAAGATATAAGTTAATTTTACCACTATAAAATACGAAAACGACTAATATTTTAAATTCAAAACATAAAATAAAAAAGCAATTCGGTTATCGGAATTTTGACAAACTAACTTTTTTATTACACCTTTCGAAACCGATTCGACTGCATTCATTTAGGAGAGTTAGCAGAAATTAATTGGCCATATGTTTTCTTTACATTGTCATTAAGTTAGTCTTTTAAAAGGTATGCCCCCATATGGTGCGATATTTTTTGTTTTGCAAAAACAAGCTGGAAATATTAAGCCAACAAAACAATCAAACAACAAGTATGAAAAAACCGACGTGCCAACCTGTTTTAAATTTAAATAATATGTCAAGTCATCTCATCACCTTAGTTCCTGTTCGTTCTTTTATCTTTTTTAATTTATATTTGTAAAATGTTGGCGCTTTTTTTAGTAAATGGGCTGTTGTAGCTAAGTATTCCTTATCGTATAGCCGTTAAATACAATATGATAGCCTAATAGTTACAAGAACCCCGATATTAAAATTCGGTGATAGGTTTTTTTTATGGGTCTTTTATGATTTTTATTCAAGAATAAATGTTTTTCATCAATTTAATTAATTTATTAACCTTAAAGTATGTACTTAATTCAGAGTAAATTATTCTATAATATGTACAAACATCCTTAATGGTTATTGTAAAGTTTAGACGTAACGACGCTTAATTGCTTATACTTATAGCCCTTATAGGTACTTAGTAATCTAACAACATTTTGACAGAAATCAAAGTCCACACAATTGATCATTCGTTGTATTATAATGATTGTCATATGAGAAATGAACAATAGCAATAGTTTTGAGTAATTGTCAAAACGTAAAAAGGTAAATGTCAGGTATAAAATGACGCTAGTACAATTAATTGCTTTAGCACTAGGTGGGAAATTGGTCCGCCTCCGCAATTAGTTCCCAGCCACTAATGCTCGTGTAACTTATGGCCGACGATAGCAGCCGTCTTATGTCGCTCATTAATGGATAGTTTCCATTACTAATCGACTTCAAACAGCATTTCACTTTGTAATTTAAAGCGTAATTATCGCATTTGGCAAAGATTAGCCGTTCTGTATACACAAACCAAGGCCAATTTAAGTTTTAGGTCCTACTAGTGAACGTTTTGATTATTTGTTGAATAATTCTCCCAAGTACCTGCTAGCAATAAGCAAATATTGTAAAATAATAATTAAGACTTTTTATTATTCAACTCAATTTTATTAAAGACTAATTGATACCTTATGTTTACATATGCGGGTGTATTAATTAAAGTGGTCGTCCCTTTACGATAAACTCGTCCGTATCTGAAATCGCACGAGCGTAAAACTGAGAGTTAGAAAAAAAGTAATAATCGCAAAAAGCCATTTTTTCATAATGTTGGTCAATATTTCAAAACAGGTGGACAGGAGCTCTCAGGAGTTAAAGAGTTTACTTGCATCGGCGTTGTGTGCGCACCTGTACCCGCATCGCTCAGGCCTACCTCTACGTAAATGGTGACACGTTGCGTGATATCCAACTAGCTTTTAAAGTATGCGTCGCATCGACAATCCTTTATATAAGTAAACATATTGGTTAAATTTAACAACAGACGTATCTGCTATAAACGTAATGAACCTATTCAGTACCATATATGTCCAGCTATACATGCCTTATTAAGATATGGTAACGATTTTTCTTTTAATCACTTCTTCTTACATTAAGTATATGTATAAATATATTTAAGTTAACTATAATAAAAAAGAGAAATGAAATATTATGTTTACAACGCTTGCATACCTATATAACACGTTTGTATTAATAATGGGCCTTTTGTAACACCATAATTACTCGAAGTAAATCAAAAGTAAGATCCAATCATTCGATAAAATAATAAATGATCCCACTCGGACACATCAACACTTAAATCGTTAAGAGCACTCCACATAATACTGCGCACGCGCTATTGACATGCACTTACGTATTACGGTGTCGATGGAATATTTTTCTTGCGAATGTTCGGTTATGGTGATTGGTAGCTTAAGTACTTATATTATTGATCTGAATTATATTTAGTTGATGTACGCTTTAAGCAGGTAGCTTAAGTGTGTTATATTTATTATCGCTGTAGAGGCAGTGCCAGCTATTAAGACGTCCATGCGGCTACAGAGATAGCCGGGAGCGGTCCGGAGCCCGGCGGATCGCTTGCCGGGAGATGGCGGCGCGGCTCATCGGATCTTATCGTCGTATCTGCTATATTGATTGCGCCCGTGTCGAAAGCCTCGCCCGGTCAAAAAAGACGCAAACAGAGATTGAAACTTGAACGTATGCGATGATTGATTACAATGTAATGGACACTGACACACGGATGCGATTCACTCAAAATACCAATGTGACAATGTAGTGGTATTTATGATACCCGTTTATCAATCACAGCGTGATGTACCTTACGTGATATCCATTAAAGCTTTTTTATTTGTGAGCGAGTATGTCTGTATATGCAATATAATATTTATTTTAACGGCACTCTTGCTTGTTGATACACTTCAGTTAAATAACGCCAAGTACTTATTTTAAAGTTGTTGATAGTGCCTATATGAATTGTAGGAAAAGTAACAGCCTGAAAGAAAGTAAAGTAAAAGCCTAGCCGTAGGACAGCCACTGCTAGGCAAAGTCTTTGCTCCTATTAAGAAGAAGGTTTAGTATCTTTAATATGAATACCTACTGTTACAAAATTTTGTTAAATATAAATATTTCACGGCATCAATTTAATACAGGTACCTGCTGTCTGTATAGAAGGAAATAAATAAATTACTGTCGAATATTTTAGGTAGATACCTACCACAATATTACCAATTACCAAAATTTCACGGTCTTATCGACTCATAACGGTGATGTAATGAGTTTTAAACAGCTTTTTGAATTGCGAGGAACTCAAAATCTTTACGAACGAGCGAGATCGTAATCTAAAGATTGAAGATGTACTAAAGATTTTTCTGCGCAAAATGATTTATATTCATGTTCTGGTAAGCATCACGATAAAAATATCAGGAAATTTTTGGCAAAGAAACGCTTTAAAATAATTTATCGAATGTTCGATTTTCCCTCGTAAAATGCCATCATAATTACAATAAAAAGGTTGCGAATTTTGATGAGGTTAATGTGTTGTCGCGGTGCAGTATATTATTAAGAATAATAACGGGTGATAAAGCTGTAAATTGCGAGTGCGTGAGGTCGATCACTCGGCAAGCGCGAGACGGCGCGGGCGCCGCGCAGCGCGGGAGCCGCGCTCCACGGCTATTGATTGATAATGTCGCCCGTCAAATGACCGGATCACCGGACTCATTTTCATTTATACGCTTTTCAGGAATATTAACAGCAATGGCGTTCTTTTTCAATTTGCGTTGTTCGTAAATCATAACTAAACCTGAATAAGTACAACCAAAAAGGTTGGTTTAATCAAATTAATGAATAAGATGTACTTTTCAGTTGCGATTACTTATATTTTCACCAATTTCAATTGACTTCAATTCAATTGACTGAAAGGTCTTTATTGTCATAAAATAATATAACATGGTGATGATTAATTATTGTTATTATAAGTAGGTAAATTGACAAAAATAGAATTACCTTCGCAGGGACGTCTTTCCCTTAGGTGCAGGGTGAGCGGTGCACACGGGCGCCGGGGTCCTAGGGGCGCCGAGCGCCACTCGCAACGGAGCCCCCCTCGGAGCGCGCGCCCGCGTTGCCCGCCGCGCTTCAATTCGAACGTAAAAAGAACTCCAG
>DVVJ01000083.1:0-21471 GCA_018234505.1 Junonia neildi neildi
ATTGGTCTTCATGTTTCCATAGAGAAAACACAATTTAAAATCCTATTTATATATTACAAAACTTTCTTTTTTCAAACATCAAATTCAAATCAATTAATCTTTAAATAGAATGATAGCACAAAAAGACAACGCTATAATCGGAATAAATGATGACCATTCTATTTCATTATCTATCACAACGGTATAAAGGCTCTACACCTTTATATAAATGTAGCGGCGCATTGACACGTGGCGTCGAGGAGGGAGGCGGGAAGACGCCGGGGTGAGGGTGTGACCCAGTTTCGCTCGGTCGCTGACCGCATGCGACCTTCGCTTGCATCAATCGAAAAAAGATCGGCGTATTGAAAGAACTACGAATTATGTAACCGTCGTTATTGTTGTCTGTCTACAAACGCTCTCGCTGAAAAAATACTATTGTAAACGGTGAACGGAATCACCGATCATTTTAACTTAAAACGTTTTCGATATCGAACTTTACGGTTTAGAGAAATTATACAACAGCAATCGATACGTAACGAGAGGCATTCAAAACTAGTACTTATCTACGAACCGAACCTTCCTAGGACCTCAGCAGCCGATTGCATCACGCGGCTAGAAAGATCGGTCCCCACCAATGATGTGGCAAAGGACGCCAAGTGAAATAGAGATCGTCCTCGAAGCGAGAGCGGTGCACGCGTTGCACTAGTCATTGTGCGGTTGCACTTCGCACGCACGGCCGTCTGAGTGACCTAATAGTGGCTGGAGGGAGGGACCGGGAAGGTGCGGGGAGCGGCCCGCGCTGCCGCTCGTGCGGTAGGTCGGGCTCACTGCGCGCGCCCGCCGCCCGTCGCCGACAGTGGAAAACTTTCTTCGCGACTTTTCCTCGCGTAAACAAAACCGCGCAAAGATTTTCGCTCGCGCGCTCTTAAGTCTGTTACCGCTGCAAATGACCGGCACCACGTTTACTAAAATCTTCCCAATGATCCGAGTGTATACGGCTATGTTGCTATTCAGTTCCTAATTTCGATGGACCAAGTGATTTAGGATGTAAGCTTCGCGACGCCGGAGCGGGTAACCATACGAGCCAACGCTTATGGATTTAGTAATAAAAAGTCGGTAAAGTTTCTGATTTATTCCTAACGTTTAATAACTTATTAAAATTATTATTTAATCTAAAAAAACATATGTAACGCTTCTAAAATAAATATTATGACTTTTAAACGGGTAAAAGTTTAAAACTTATAAACTTAGCTTTGACTGCAGATAATGAAAAACTAAATAACAATTGATTTTAAAATATTTCATGGTACAATGTTCAGAAAAGCAGCAAACCAAATTATATTTATAACCTGACCGTAGAGCCCTTTGTGATGTTGTTATAGCGCGTTGCGGGCACAAGCGCAACGCTTCCGGGCGCCGCATCTGCGCTCGCGCCGCTTTCACTTTCTCCTCGCTCACAGCGCCGCATCTCGCGTTCACCCGTTACAACGTGCGACCGTACTTCCTACATTTTCCACATATTATTTTCTTTTCCGTGTTCCGCATTGTTGCATAAATAATTAAAGTAATGCAAAATTAACAATATTAAAAAGTTTCAAGCCAATCGAGTTCAAGTAAATCTTCGTCAATCGTTTTGAAGTATAACAATACAAGATCGAGTCGTAAGATATCCTTTCTAAATATTTAGCGACTGCATCCGTGAATTAAATTAGTTTTCTATGTGGTCGGGACTACGCTCACATCGTGACGCAACCGGCTAATCTAGTCGGCGGCGGCGGGAAGTGCAGTGTCGCGTCCCTGCGTCGCACCCCGCGCTTCTAACTGCGACCACGCCGCGCGGTCGTTGACATTTCACCTAGTTTCTATTTGTCACTTATTAAAAGCCCGCCATGATCTTATTCTTTCGCGAAAGTACTAAAGTCTACGATTATTCCTAATCATGCCTTGTACCTTCACAGGCGAGTCGGCAGCCGACACCAGTACGTCGTCGCCCGACCCGGGCCCACCGTCACCGCGTATGGCCGAGGCAGGGTGCAGTACGCCGCCGCACCCACCACCCGTGTTCGACGGCGGCGGATCGCCCTCGCCATCGCCTTCGTGCCACCCTACAGTTATCCGATCTGCACCTCCATACTCAGTCATCAAATTTGAGGGAGCCCCTGTTGTTAAATCGGAAAGTTCCTCAGTCAACAAACACGATTCTGCCCCTTCATCTCAAGTCTCATCGGTTAAACTTGAATCTGCGCCCCCAGAGGCTCCTCAGCCTTACAGGCCTCGTGCTCTTGCACCACCTCCGCAGAGTCCACATACAGCGCTTTCACCGGGGCACTGGCCACCCGCCGCTTGTATTAACGGCGTAAAGCCAGAGCTAATCGGCGGTCATTTCCCACCTCAACCCCTAGAACAAAAAACAGGATCTCGAAGTTCTACTCAATGGCGAGGTGCGCCAGCTGTCATCATGGGCGAATCAGGTGGTGTTAGGACTATGTTTTGGACGTTACCTGCACCAGCAGCCAGTGGTGAGCCAGCTGCGAGTGCATCACATACGCCAACACCACCGACGCCTGACCCGGGCACATGTAGTGAAGAGTCAGCAGCAAGATTATTGCTTAACCTCGGAGGAGAATTGAGGCGACCAAGGGGACCAAGATTAGATATGGAGCTTCTCTGGGCCGGAGACGTATCACAACTGCCGGCGCACCAACAAATGCATGCATTAAATTTAAGTGCAGCTGCAGGAACCGTTTCAGGTTTACCAGGTGTACCGAGTGCAAGTTCCTTATCATCTCGGCCAGAACTTCGGACGTATGCGCCTGAAGCAGATCGTGAAGAGGATGAACAACCTATGATTTGTATGATATGTGAAGACAAAGCGACTGGATTACATTACGGCATAATTACCTGTGAAGGTTGCAAGGGTTTTTTTAAAAGGACTGTGCAAAATCGACGCGTTTACACTTGTGTCGCTGATGGTGGCTGTGAAATCACAAAAGCGCAACGGAATAGATGCCAATATTGCCGGTTCAAGAAATGTATAGAACAAGGAATGGTTTTACAAGGTAATTAACAATATTAATAATTTTATAATATTTAAATATTAACTTATTATTCCAAAAACTTAATTATGATGTTATTATTTTTACAAGGATATTATTAACTAACATGTTTTTATAGCTGTACGAGAAGACCGTATGCCCGGTGGTCGTAATAGTGGCGCCGTTTATAACCTATACAAAGTTAAATATAAGAAACATAAGAAGCCAAATACAAAAGCAGCGACGACAACTAGTCGAGCATCACCACCAGAAAAGCCTAAAGACCCTTTACCGCCTCTCCCACCGCACCTCGTTAATGGGACTATTTTAAAGACTGCATTAACAAATCCCAGCGAGGTAAGTAATAAAATACAACATATATACCTATTTTAACAATTCACTGACATTATTCACAATATAATTTACATAATTCCTATTTATCGTAGGTGGTACACTTAAGAGCAAGACTAGAAAGTGCAGTATCCTCATCAAGAGATAGAGCCGTTCCTTTGGAAAGGGCACTGCACATGATTCGTGCTCTCATCGACTGTGATGCGATGGAAGATATTGCCACCGTACGCCATTTACCTGATCTCCTCCACGATACGTCCGAGATAGGCGACAAGCTCTGTAAAATAGGTGATTCCATTGTACATAAAATGGTCGCGTGGACCAAAAAACTACCTTTCATAATGGAAATACCCATGGAGATTCATTCGAAGCTGTTAATGGAAAAGTGGCACGAGATCTCAGTTTTAACAACTGCCGCATACCAGGCGATGCACGGGAAACTAGCGCACGCACCACCTTCTTCGGACCATGAACATGATTTTATGCAAGAGGTAAGTCATTTATTCCTCACTAATCACTTTCCTTTAAATTCCAAACATTATGTATAAGCTATGTAGTGCATGTCATGTATGTCGTAATAAAGTAGATCAAAGATATAAATCTAAGTAACAGGGCTAACCAGCCCTGAATTATAGGTACTCAAATGATCACATTCGCTCCCGAGACTTCCGCCACATGCGCGAGCGCAGTTACGTGATCTGCATCGTTGCGTAACTAATAGAAAGTCGCCTCAAACTGCACTCGGACGTTAGCGCTGCATGGCTTGTTCTATTAGAATCGTAAAATGCAATAGTTTCTATTAGTTAGATGATAGAACGAATAATAATGCAAACGACGCTTTTAAACGATTTCGCTATTGTTTTTCGGTTGCGCCACAAAGTAAAAGTCGTTAAACTAAACATTAATCAAAACAAGTGGAAATATTCAAAGTACCGCACCAACTGAAACTGCACGCTGTGGCTTATGTGTCTAATAAACTAAACGGCGTTTTTAGAGTTGCATTTGTTACATAAGCGCAACAATAATACCGGCAGTTACACAAAAAGTGTTTTCATTGTCTAGTGCATTTCCTTTTTACTTATGTATTGCAATATTACGTAAATGGTAGATTCATATTCCGTACCGTGTTTTCGTAATCCTAGATCAATTAACACACTAACTTGCATGGATAATGGATATCTATATACACTTTACAATATAATTAGTTAATTACTGGTATTAATTGATTTGTAATTTATTCAAATGTCAGTTAGTCGGATGTTATCAATCATTGAACACTTGTAATTAGATAGCTATCTCGAAAATAGGTCGAAACTGAATTATTTTTGTTTAGTTTATTCACCTTTTTATCAAGGGTTATACCATTGGTTAATTGACTGTACTTTCTAATATTATGATTTGGAAAGATTCAGCACTGTGTATGTATTGAGTAAATGCAAATCTACTGGACCGATTTTAAAAATTATTTTATCACTGGAATGATACATTGTCCCTGATTAACATAGGTTATATTTTAAGTACACAATAATACCTTTTTCAAAATCATTCTTTAGTACTTTTGAAAATAGAATCTAATAGGAAATACTCTTTCAGGTGAACGCAAACTTAAGGACGTTACAGAACTGTTTGACGTCACTCATGGGTAGGCCGATAACCCTGGAACAGCTCCGGCTGGACGTGGGCCTGGTGGTGGAGAAGATGACGCAGATCACATGCGTGTTCCGCAGGATCCAGCTCAGGATGGAGGAGTACGTTTGCTTAAAGGTCTACATACTACTAAATCAAGGTAAGATTTTTTTATGATTAGGTTTCTGTTTTTCTACTGCTATTTACAAACTCGTTCCCTTTACACTGCCATTCACAAATTTGCTAGAAATATTAGTGAGAATTTTAATAAGTTTCCCCTTAAGGGTAGACAAACTTTCAATTCGTTTTGTTTGGTGTCTCGCAAATTGATAATTCACAACTAATACCTAAATTTTAAAAGTACCTAAATAAAAATTTAATACATATCTAATTTAACCATTTTATTTTATTGTTTTAAGATTCTCATCGTTTTTCTACAATTTTCATTCATACATAGATTCATTCATTTTTATACAAATAATACAATTCGAGTGAATTGCATATTTGAATAAAAGTAAATGATATACTAATTTGACTTGATCTTTTAATCATTTTTCAATATAAATCTTAAATTACAGGTATATTAATATTTATGGTACATATTAATTTCGTTTGTTATAAATTATCATTTTAATAATGGCAATAGCATTTTCATACATTGTCTACTTATTATTATTACCTTAGCTAATATTTTCTATCTATATTAATTTATCGATAATTACTAGGAACCAGTATCTGTAATCTGAAATTAAATTTAAACTTCTCAATAAATAAAATACTATCGGTTGAAAATAAGTTGAAAAACATGCGCCTCGTACGAGTATAAACTCTTTCTTTAATTTTATTTATCTATATGCATATATACATTTCTTATTTTAACATTTAATATAAAAATAATGTATGGCATTATAAAAGCAATGAGATCGATTAATTTCGCTTGACAACGCGGTAATCCACTTATAGACGAGGGTGCATCGTCCCATTATGTGGGTCAGCTACAACTTGTAATTATGTAAGCCAGGCTCTGCAATTTACTATACACGTTTAATGCATTGATTTTCCGACTACGCCAATGTATTTATTATCCTACTATTTTAATTAATACCTTTATCAATAGCCCATGATATTAAGCCGTTATTAGCACGTATTTATATGTTAAGTTGTTTACGACTTTTATGTTAAAAATAAGGGATAAAAAATATGTAATAATAAAAATCCCGGCAGTTTTATAAGTATGTTTTAAAAATTTAACGGTAATCGCGATATGTGCCAATTTCTGTGACAATGCGGAGACACCAAAATGGAGGCTCAAAGTGCGCTCGTTAATATTATTATGATTTATGGTACATATAACCCAGTTGCAATGCGAGACGCTTGCAAAATCGATTTGAAACATCGAGACAACACGTTCAGAATTTCACTTTGCGAAAACAATATAATAAAGCTCTAGCCACACTAGATGTTACGTAAAAGTTAACGTATTTTCGCGAGACATCATTCAGATCAATCGATTTTTTTTAAATATTTCGAATACTGACGTAAACGTTTCACGTAACATAGAACACTTATCTTATTGCGTGCCACGCTCAATACGGTAGGGAATGGTATGTCAATTAATGGATTTAAATTGAGTGTTAAATCGCTATTACGGTAATTGAATTGGACCGCCCTTCACTAGGCCGCTGTTTTGAATACAATCAACAAAAATAGTTCCGGTTAAATAAATACCATGAATATTTTGGAACTGGTGGCAGCTTTTCGGCAACTTTCTGTTTCAGAGACTCAAAAGTAAACATGTGTATTCTGATTTTTAAATTTTTAAGTTGTTACTTATCATTGTCAAAAAGAAAATAAAAACGCTATCACACATTTACTATTACCAACTACATTTTAAAGTATGTATCAATATGTAATGTCGTAAAGTTCAGTCGTATTTAAACTTGCCCGTAGCTAGTGCAGGAAAATACGACATCTGCGTTATCGATGCTGTAACTAGGTCACCCGCACGCACTCCACGTTCGAAAATTATTTTCACCGCGTTATTATTATACTGTTTATAAAACGAGACGCATTACTACGCGTTATTTGGTAATGTATGGAGAGATTTTTTAAGTATTAAATAATTTTAATTTTTTTTTTAATATTTAGGAGAATTAATTATTCTATAAAGTTATAAATAAAACAAATGAGCACTTAAGCTCATATAGCTTAGGTCAGCTGGAGCTACCAGCCTTTTGATTGAGAATGATTATATTAGCATTGAAGTTTAATTAGATTTAACTTTATATGTAGACCAAAAAAAGACAGGATGGTATTTTAGGAAGAAATTAACACGTTCATTTATATTTCATATTTGTAGGTATTTCAAACACAAAAATAGCAAGAACTTACGAGTATCTTTTCAAATATATTAAGTAACAATTTACTATAAATTCATTAGCCCTTCGGTTTGTGTCTAAATAGTACAATAAACGCGCGATAGATATGTACGTCTGATATAAGAACGAAAGTAGTATTTCAAGTCAGATACAGCAAAAGGTACGGTGTTTCTTGCTACGGTGAAATGGAAAGCGCTTGCGCAACGGTTCCGCGGTCGCGCGTGTGTGCGTCTGTGTGAAGACAATAAGCGCTCGTGTAACTTGCCCGGTGGAATGTTCAATGAGAATTCAATATTAATTTAATAAAGTAAAAAATAAGTAACGTTTTGATTACGATTTATATTAATTTTAATTTATACGTGAACAAAAAAATGTTAGAAATACCGAATGTACTATAAATGATCATAGAAGTGCAATCAGAGATGCATACGGCAAAACAAATTCATTTCGAGTGATTTATCGCGGAGAGCAACAGCACAATCCGTATAATAGCCGCGTTACGTCAGTTGAAACGGGACAGCATTTCACTCTCAGCGAAAAGCCAGGCGGAAGCGAACTTTCTCTTTTGCCGCGCGCTTGCGGCTAAAAAACTTAGATTAGTCGCTAACCCGTCTCGCTCGCTCTTACGTAACCCACGTGATCGCCGGCTCATATTATGTTAATTGATTTACGTATTTAATTACTAATAAACAAAACAGTTATTTCGTTGTAAAACGATCTCATTTATTATACATTATAATGAGAATATTATGTCAATTTATTATATTTTAAACATAATAAGGAAGTACTAAATGTTTATATTACCTTAACTTTAGAAAATATATTATGTTTTATTAACGAACGTCAGCTTAAAATAATATAAAGTGAAATTAACCGACCATAAAGTTAAAAAAAAATCGCATTTAATTATTAATAAAATAAGTGCATTATTGACCGAGAACGTTAAGCTACTTATAACTGGAATGAACGCTACACGTAATACGTACAATATCGTGAAGCGCGTGCGAGCGGGACGGCAATAGCGGGTGAGGACGCGAGCTCGCTCGAGCGGAGGTCAACGGCTAGCCGCGGTCGTTGCCCCGCTATCGGAGTGACCTACTGAGCGCGTGACGTCACCACCGCACCGCGCGCTCCGTGGCATTGCTCGGCCGCTGCCTTTTAACGCCATCTCGCGCCGAGTAGAATAACTTAATAGAAGGTTACAGACACTTGGTACTAATAAAAATAATATTCTCAGAATTGTGTTGAATTCAATCTCTATTTAGTCTAGAAATTTAACATATGGCAGGTTTAAAGAGATTTATCTTTGCAGAAGTGGAGTTGGAAAGTATTCAGGATAGGTACGTGCAAGTATTGCGCAGTTACTTAGAACACGCTGCACCTCACCACCCAGGCAGGCTCCAGGAGTTATTCGCTCGAATACCCGAGGTAATTTATTTTTAATCTGCATTTTATAAAATAATAATTGCTACATTCCTTTCTTAACTTTCGACAAAACATTTTTCCAACCGATACTTTTATAATGCTGACACATCATTTGCACACTTTCAGATCCAGGCGGCGGCAAATCTGCTACTAGAAAGTAAAATGTTCTACGTACCGTTCGTGCTGAACTCGGCGGAGATCAGATAGTACATGGCGCAGCAGGGCGTCTAGTTCTCGATGTACGAGCAGAGCCCCCTCCCGCGCCCGCGTCCGCCCCGCCAGCCCCGCACCCTCGTCACGTAGCCGACCTGTGTTCCCTCCGGAGTCAGCAGAATGCTCCTACTCGACCGGACACCGACAATAATCACAGCTCGGATCGTCTTCGAAACGAGGCGGAGCCACTCGCGATGGACTCCTTGTATTCGATAAACTTTGAACTGAGTGAGTGCGGATAGTGCGGTATTATATACCTTTGTTGAATCGATGCGTGTATTGGCTTATTGTTTAATAGAGGAATTAAAACGTCCCAATTGACAGACTGATTTATCATAAAATATAGATATTATTTAAGTACCAGGGACTCGGATGCGTGTTTTATACGTGGTAGTGTATACTACTTAGTGTTAAATAGAGTAAAATATATAATTATGTTACTATTTAAATCGTCAGTCGGAGAATCGCATAATATATTATTTCTGTAAATATAGATTGTAATTTATCATAGATACGTAGTTAAGGTCGTTGTTTATAGACACAGAATTGTTTCTTGTAAATGAAATATTGCTGTTTTAGTTTGCATTTTATATGTAGGATTAATCCGGTCTCGCCGGGCGTGTAATATCGAAGATTTTCTAATTTTATTTTATATGACTTGTTCGTAATTTAAGTAGCACTAAGTACCTACTCTCAGTGTTTACCAAGACTGCTTGTATACATCTGTACTGTTTTTACGCAAACATATTGTAGCGCGGGTTCGCGCTCGTCTCTGTAGTCACAACTTATGCATTTTTATTGCCTATATTTCGCAAGACACTTATGCATATATTGTCGTTCTAACTCTTACTTTACTCTGGTCTAACTAGATTTAAGTAACCAATAAGCACGTGTGTCGAACTAGCGTGTTGGTTGCGGGCGTATAGGTCGCTGGACCGTCCGCGTTCTCAGGCAACGACGGTTCGAAGGTTTACTTATCGTATTATACTTTGCTTCCTTTGATGTGTTCAAGTGTAATTTATGCTCAATACCATTAATTTTCATCAGACGTCTGCATGATATCATCATTACTCTAGATCTTGATAACTGTCAAGGCACGATAAGTATTATTTATATCGGTTTAGGAATTTCGAAAGACTACATTTTCTTAATTACTGTTATTATTAGTTATCTATGAAAATCACAAGACATTCGTTAAAATAATTGAAGACTGCGTGGCCGTTTAAAATTCTCTAGGATTGTGGCAAACATTTTTTCTATTATCATCTATCACCTCAGTGTTTTAAGAAATCATCAAATAAGTAAAACGTATCAAAAATAAAATCAGTAAGTGCCACGACAATACAATCATCGTATCGTCATCATTCACTTCATATCAATAGAGTATCACGATGTAGCATTCCTAGAAACATTTCTTATGAATTAATGCCGCATGTAACTTGTTTAGTAATTAATTAAACTTACACTCGTCACCGACAATCTTGACTGAAACTCTCATAAGCAGCTTCATTACACCTGACAAGTACATAACATGTTGTAACCACGTTATTGAAGTAATCATACACATTTAGTCATAAATACATAGTAATAAATTTTGATAGCCATTATTTGTAAGTAATAAACTGATTTTCTAACTTCACTGTCAAACATCACTGCCTATTTTAATGTAATTAAAATATAAGTTGTTATCTCTGATAGCAATGTATTATGGAGTGTACACATGATGCGATCTCTAGCCGCCAATTGACTGCCTCTTTATCATTTAACTTTTTAAATAGATTTACGCATATTATTAGTATTTTAGACATCTTTGATGAATTTTAAATTTATTATTAAATATGATAATTTTATACGATTTCTTAAATTTTTAACTCGATAAATACTTTGACATCACAATATATTATTATTATTACTAGTGAAAAGTAAAAATTTTAGACTATTACGAGTCAGAGGTGGTTATTTTTCGATGCGTGTGTACAATCCCTTACTCGTTAATGTTATTAATAAAAACGTT
The DNA here is from genome assembly GCA_018234505.1 of Junonia neildi neildi. Lineage (NCBI taxonomy): Eukaryota > Metazoa > Arthropoda > Insecta > Lepidoptera > Nymphalidae > Junonia > Junonia neildi. Next base: position 11,022 of record DVVJ01000083.1, read on the forward strand.
CCAACAACGGTGAACAGTTACCATTAGATTAGGGATGACGATAAACGTCAAATTAAAAAATTAAGTAATTACAACCAAAAAGTTCGTTCTAAGGACTTAGGTTCTAGTTAATAACTCTATTCATGCCTTAGATCTATAACGATCGATGTCAGCAGACCTATACTTAATATTATTATCACACCATTAATTCCCATAATTCTTCAAACTAATAAAAAAGGAAAGCGTGACTTTCCATTCATGTTTAGGTATTAATTACCCATATATAAATTGAAATATATATTTTATAGTGTATCTCCAATGACTTACATTATATATCTGAAGGGTAAAGCTTGTGATATATATGTATATATTCATAATTCATGATTAACTATTTTTTCAACTCATAGAACACACATATTGTAAACATACATACATATATATAGTAACAGATGAAAGTATTACAACATCTAGTTTTTAAATAACGTATTCATTCTTATGCAAATTAAATATTTTTTTCTATCATTTGTATTTATATTATATTTAAACGGACTTTTGTAATAACGATACGTCACAGATCTGATACATGCACTATATACAATGAACACCACCAAGCCAACGCCCACGTCCGTAGTTGAGTAAACATCTGAAGAATAAAACGAGCATTATTGAGAATATTTTATAATTAGATAATCCTGTTACCTGAATGAGCGACACGTGTCCGTTCCTCATCGTGTTACCATTAGTTAAGTTAGTCTATAGAGTTTTATAAACTGTATAAATTAGTTTCAATACAACCGGTTAAAAACACTGCCATCAAATGCCTAAATAGATTCTTAATGTAATTTTGTTATACATGTACGTTTAAGTTAGTGACATTCGTGAAATTATTAGTTAATTGTGATAAACGAACAGTGATAGTTTATGAAAAAAGCGCAAGAATTTCGATTTGAAGTAAATGCGTTTTCAATTTCTCAATGTTCGCGTCTGGCTCCTACGCCGTATATATTGACAATTGGGTTAAATTACATATATTTATTTATTCGTTTTTATCTAACTTAAATTATAATTAGTCGATATGAACACCATCAAACCGACGGTGTAAATCTAAAGTCTGAGGTAAAGATGCCTTTATAGATTTTTAATTGTGTATGATGAAAATCGTAAGTGTAACTATAATCGCGAATCGTGCATCGTTCTACTAATATTAACGTAATGTATGTAAGTAATATTGACACTTATTTTGTTAATAGCGTAGATTATTATAAGGCTAAAACTAACGGCAGAGTATCAAAGGAACTTAGATGTTAAGAATGTTATTGGCGTTGTACAAAGGATAGTATTGTTAGGGAATAACGATAATGAAATTGGCGCATTACTGGCGAGTACCTAATTAGAATAGTACACGAAAAGCCCACGGAGGCTATACAATTATTTGTATATAAAATTAATTACTTGTGACATAGCCATTTCGCTTTTCGTTGCTCTCCTAATTTCAAAGCTGGTTTATACTAAAATTTTCTATTGCTTCTCCGTCATATCACGTATTTTGTATCGCTTATTGTCGGTAGACGGTATCTCAAAAATTTATTCTGATTATGTACTGATTTGATATAGGAATAGTTCTTGGTCTCAATGTTCTGGCAGCCGGGACTATGAGTGGACTCGACTTCAGAATTACTTGTCTCTAATGACATTTACAATACTTTAAACAGAAACACTAACTATTGTGACTCAAAGCAGATATTCACACACCAATACGAGTAATTCAAAAGTCGACCATTTAGATGTAATATCGCGAAAATATTTTTGACTGATATGTAATAGTAATAACAATTATGGTGTTAATATATTTGTAAGGGTATAACAAGAACTTAATGCATTTCACACTTTCTTTACAGTCCATAAGACGATAATTATTACATCTAAGATTTTGTGAGGAAATATTTTCACATTATTAAAGTAAGATTTGTTGTGTAAAAACTAGCGTTTCATGTACTTCGGATAAAAGGAGGGTTGACTTGTGTACATTAGACTTTGTAATTAAAATAGTTAATAAATCGAGTGTAAAGCTGTAAGAAAATATATATTTGGAAACGTTGACAAGTGTTTGTTGTATGTAATTACGTGTCACAGATGGATATTTGAACTCTAAGTACATAAATATATACATATATATTAGATATCTATTCTTCAAGTTGTATGTTTTATCCAAATATAAATTAATCGTTTTTGTTACGAAATCACAAACACGTTTCGCTTGTCTTTTTAATTTAATGTTTAAAAATAATTTTCACTAAGATTTCAAAGTAATAAACGAATGCCACATAATAACCACGCAGTCTCACAAAAAGTGCCTGAAGTTCTAAACGTATAGGTAGACATTTTTATAGAGTTCAGAGTGGTCGCGTGTGCTGCATTTCACATATATCCATTGACGTAGCCAGCGTTACATTTTAGAGCTCCGTCAAAGTATTGCTTACCTTGCTTTTGATGACGATCAATATTTCATTAAAGAAATCTCTTTTCTGTTTTAGTAAACTCGTGTAAAGAACAACTTTTGAATTTAAGCTACCAAGAGTTCTCAAGAGGTATCTAACTCAAGTCATTTCTGGCTACGTCAAAGCGTATATTATATATTTGGGTTCGCTCAATTTCAAGACTTGTCGCTTTCAGTACTAGCGTATTTTAACTGTAACGATAAATTAGGGTTCTATGTTCACGTAGCCAATCACATTAGTTGATGATTGATGTACTGTTCTCGACGGATTAAGGCTGTTGTTATACATTTTCGACCAAGTTAGGATACAATGACTGTTAATACTTATTCTGATGTTTGTATCGGTTTTTACGTCTCGTTCGAGTGGTGCGCCGGGTGTTATGTTAGTCAATGGATGAACTGGTTTGCCAAGAGAAGTTACCTACAGTTGTGTTTAGTTAGCGATGCATAACGTGTTTGTACTTTAATTTGTTTTTTAGTTGTACTCTTGGAAATCAATGGTTAATAACTTAAGAGAATAAAATGTATGTGAAATAAAAAATGTCTATTTATTTCCTTTACCTATATAAATATGTATGTATGTTGTTTTCAAGAAACGTGAAACATACTATGATGCTTATAAGACTACAAAGGTAAGTGTCTATGTTCGATCATAGCTCTAATATTAGGTACAGTCATTTGGTACCTACTAAAGGGAAACTAAAGGGAGGTTGACTTGGATTTGGACATGGTCTCTCTGAGTTTCTACTTTATCACCTCGTTTTTTTGCCGTTCCTACGGACATGTTGGAAAAATGGCGTCTAAAAACACAAGTTTTTCGAGACTTTACACTTTTAACATTTGATTAAAATGGCGAGGTGATAAGTCGTAACTTGATTATAATTTCCTTCAGGGGGCGCTACAGAATTTTTACCCGATATATCAGTGGCCCTAACACCGGCACTTGTATGTAATAAATGAAACTTAAGAAAAAATAGGCCAATGCTTTTTTGTAAAATTAGACGACGCCGACGATGACGATAATACGACGCTTGCTTTTGGAAAATGGCACCCGCAAATTACCTACATACCTACATATGTCCGCCAAAACATTACACTCCGTGTGAGTCAGTCGGGTAAAAAGCTCAGTCCTCCAAAGTCAGTCCTCCGTACACTTACTTATTTTTAAAAGATTTTTCTATTTAACATAAATGATTTGATGGTGATGACTCCTTTGAACCGCACTGCTCTATTTTTATTTCTTCTTGTTATTTATATACATCATCGCAGTTTCCAATACATTTCATTCTATTTAAGCCAGCCAAGCGAATAGGTAGTATATTAAGTGAAGGAAACATTCACTTATACATAATGATGCTTATAATTTTATAATGGTTGATGAAAATATTGAAGAGCGTAGGACCGAAATGCAAACCTTGTGGCACGCCTTCAGTTATCGAGTAAGTATATAAACTGTAACTGCTGATGACTACTTTGAATACTACAATTATTACATGTATATGTACATTTATGTATCTATTATTGAAATCAGGATAGCAAATTACCATCAAAACCCGTCATAGTTTTTACGACATGATGACATATTATTTCAAATAAATTTAGTTTCAACGCCATCTTTGATTGAATCTTAGAACCCAACTAGAATGAAATTAACGCCATCTAGCGTTGATGACAAGAAACCTATTCATATCTTTGTTTAAAAAGAAATACAGTTTTTAATATGTTTGTGAAGATAAATAAGTAATAAAATTTCAATCATGAGGCTGATAAATAATCAAATTTTATGAATAACATTATTATAAAAATAAAACATAAAAAATATTTTCGAACTGAATGCTATTGTCAAAAATCATGACATGTGTCATGTTTGGATTTGCTCTTTCATCAATCAAAAGGCGATACCGCCACATGCCACAGTTCCGTTTTTCTTGATATTTTATATATTTCACAATAAAAATAAAAGATGGTAAGCATTTCCTTGTTTATTGACGATTAATTCAATCAAAAACCTCTTAAAAGCCTGCCACACGACAGGTATATTCTCAACAAACTCATCTTATTGAATATGTATTTTTCAGAAACCTCTTATGTTGCAAGGGCACGAACGTGCTATCACGCAAATTAAATACAATCGCGAAGGAGATTTACTATTCTCTGCAGCTAAGGACTCAAAGCCAAATGTGTGGTGGTCCTTGAATGGGGAGCGTCTGGGCACTTTCAACGGACACGGTGGTGTAGTTTGGTGTTTAGATGTCGATTGGCAGTCGATTAACCTCATCACTGGTGGTGGTGACAGCTCATGCAGGTAAATAACAGTTATACTTTTGTGGATATAAAGCTGAAGTGAGTGTTTTGTGCACTGTATGTATAACCAAAAATGTTTCAGGCACTGTTAGGATTTTTCAGTGTATTTTGAATGTGATTCAATGATATCATAGTTTATAAACAATTTAATAATAAAGAGAATGCGTAATTGAACTAGAAACTTCATGATAACATATAAATTGCCACTTATTCTCTTGTAAACAATCATCAATTAGTTTATAGTTTTTTATAATACATTATTTTTTATAATTTTAATTATTTTAATATTTTCCCCATTCTATAGTATAAATTCTAACCAAATTGTTGTAATGATTACAGATTATGGGACCTAGAGACTGGTAAAAACATAGCTACTATTAAATCAAACTCATCGGTGAGAACCTGTAACTTCAGCTTCAGTGCCAACCAGGCTGCCTACACCACTGACAAGGCTATGGGTCATCCTTGTGAAGTAAGAGAATTTTATTTATTACTAGACTAGACATTCTTGTAGCTTAATATGCACATTTAATTTTGTCCCTCCAAAGCAAGCATAAAGCATTCTAAGCCTTGAAAACAAGGTTAAATGGATGTTGTTACAAATATTACAGGAAATAATTTATCAAAATGGGTTAGTGATCCAAAATGAACTGGTTCAAATAAATATTTCCTAATAAATATAATTTGCATGTATAATTTTGTTGTTTTTATGGAAATATCACTGGATTTTATATACCAAAATATTTACAAAGTAATGGAATTAATTCATACTTACTATAAATGCAGACACCTAAGATAGAAAAAATATGTTAAAATGTACACAAACATCCAGTAATAATTAATTCATCTTAATAATTTTAGGTTTTCATAATTGACACGAGGACTATTGATGAATCACTTTCTACCCAAGACCCTATATTGAAATGGGAAATAACAGACTCAAAGGTCACGTCTATGGTGTGGGGATGTATGGACGAGACTATCATCACTGGTCACGAGGCTGGTGACCTTATCCAATGGGATTTAAGAGTATGTACATTTTTATAAATAAAAAGCTATAATTAAGACATCATGCTATGTATATTACGACTAAATATTTCCTTTCAGAAGATTTGTCTGGTATACAACTTGACAGATCATGCTGTATGAATGTTCAAAAGAACATTTATATATAAAACTTTATAAATTATCTCAAGATACCTACCAATAATTTTTTTATTTGACAATATTTAACAAATGGGTTAAATTTTCATAAAATTTCATAAAATTGTTTCACAATGCCTAAATAATTTCATTTAAATATTAAATGGTTAACTTGATTTTATATTTGTCATTACAAATGTAAAGTGTAAGCTTTTTATTCACCAAATATCCAATGGTATTTTTTTATGTATATGATTAAAATTTCTTACAGACTGGCAAGAAAGTGCACTCTGTTAAAGAACATACACATCAAATCAACGACATGCAACTTTCGCGTGATGGTACAATGTTTATCACTGCTTCCAAGGATCAATCGGCTAAACTTTTCGATACAAACTCTCTTGAACTCCTTAAAGAATATAAGACGGAGCGTCCAGTCAATTCCGCAGCTCTCAGCCCTATTCTGGATCATGTTGTACTCGGAGGAGGTCAGGACGCTATGGAGGTAACAACTACTTCTACCAGACAGGGCAAATTCGATGCTCGTTTCTTCCACCTTGTCTTTGAAGAAGAGTTTGGACGTGTCAAGGGACATTTCGGACCTATCAACAGTTTGGCGTTCCATCCTGATGGAAAGAGTTTTGCATCTGGAGGTGAAGACGGTTATGTGCGTGTACAGAGTTTCGACCAATCTTACTTCGATTATACATTTGATTACAATAGGGATTAAAAATATTCTGAGATTTTAGTAAACAGTATTGGATAGACACAATTATTCTTATTTGAATCAATTTCGGGATATTTTAAAAATAATAATATAAACAAAACAATTTGTTTGTCAGATCAACACATCCTACATAACAATTTTTCACAAAATAAATAAATATTTAAGAAATTATTGTTTTATTTCTATTAATTATATCCAAATAAATGATTGTTTGCAGTGCCTTTTAGTTTTAAACTAAAAATTTCAAATATTTTTAAACTGAAATACAATAACATAAATATTTATTTTTGAAGATATTTGGCCAATATGATACAATCATAAAGTTTTAATCTTTTATTGCTATGTATTAAAAGCGCCAGTTGTAAATTAATTCTTGGTCATTACAAAAATACGAAACGCAAATTTCAAAAAAAATTCGGCAGTATGCACTAGTAAAATATACTCAAATGGGTACTTAACAAAAAATTGAAACAGTGAAAATAAATAAGTGAGCAATAGGCTGTTCTTAAATCAGAATTGGGTAGTATGAAGTATGATGACAAAGTTGTAAGCTTATATTGCCATTAAATTGATATTAATATATCATCAATATTTTCTGAACAAAATCCAGATTTATCTGTAGGTGGTGGGTTAAAGGAAAATAATAGAACAAATAAGTACAATGTACAACAATTTATTATACAAAATTTACGATATCATGAAATATAATACATTGAGCATTTATAGACTACAGAAAATATGGTGTAGTATGCTGAGGTGGAAATTCCCTTTCACTGTCGGGCACTGCTTGGAAGATCTTAGCGTTTCTGTCGTTGACTGTCTTAAACTCCAATATGGAAGCCACATTCCCGCAACGGTAGCAATAGTTTGGTGCTGACCAAACAGTGACTAATCGCTTATCAAACATATATTTGTAACCTTAAACACAAAATTATACATTTATACTATATTTATAGACACATAAATTTAGATTCTCCTAAAAATAATTTATTTAATAAACCAAAGATATCTATTATCTACTGTATAGATTTAAAAAAATTGCCTCAAACTCAAATAATTTAAATTTCCATTAGAAATATAACAAAAATTAAATTATACCTTCATTTACCAGTTGATGTGCTCGGCAAATAAGATTCAGATTATTGTAAGTCATAAATAGCTCAGTTACAAAGCTACCAAAAAGCCATCCAGCTCCTCGAGGGCTAACAGACCTTAAATCAAATAATACAACGGAAATGTTATAAAAAAACAAAAACCGGACAAAACATTTGGATAACCCATTAAACAAAGAGATTTTTAAAAAAACTTGTAGTAAGAAGACTTGGAGGAAAATTTGAACTGCACATTACTTTTAACAACTTCTTCAATATTCGTCATAATGTGTGAATAAATAACAATAAATTATTTCTCTCAGTAAATTTTTACCTAAAAGAAATCTAAAAATGTTACATCTTTTATTTAATTGAGTTCAAAATAGACATTACACAAATAGATAGACTTACCACATCTTAACATCAGCAGGATCAGACCATAGTAAATCACAAAAGGCACCTTTATGTGGAATCTGTTGGTTCCTATCAATACATCTAATTTGGTCTAACATTGATATCTCTGGAGATAGTCCTCCATGGACACATAATACTGTTTCATCTATTAACTGCAAGAAAGAAATTGAATTGTTAGATGAAAATGTAGCAGTACAACATAGCACAATTTACTCAAATATTTTAAATTCTAATATTAATCTCTACTTCTCATTTAGCAAGATAAGTAAATAAAAAAACTGAAATTAATCTTATAACTTGCTTATATAAGAGATTACAACATTCTGCATAATATGAAAGTAGAGTCCAGCTAGCAATGAACAAAGAATATAAAATTTGTACTTGTACTGTACTGTAAAGTAAATTTATTACAGGAATACACAATTAATGGGTCAAATTATACAATTTTTGACTAAAAATAACAACAATATTAAATTTATTCAGTCATTTCCTGTTTAAGTCTTTTGATCTGACTAGCCCAATGTATAAAGGATTTAATAAGTATTTAATATCATTTGAAATAAAATTCAGAAAACTAGCTCCTCCCACCTCATTCCTTCCCTTAATTCCTTCCTCTTCTTCTTTCCTAATTTATTTACAGACTGGGTATTACATTTGGTTTATTAAGTGATATATAAAGAGCTGAGATAGCGTAGTTGTAAGAAAACACATCAATTTCAACCATATGTTGCAGGTTCAGCATGTATTCAAGTTGCCTACTCATTTGTTATGTTGAAAAAAAACAAAACTCACCGCAGCTACAGTAAGCAAATCGAAAACCCTACAGCAATCTTTCCAGGCATTTGCATTTCCATACTTGTTAAGGCATTCATCATAGAACCCATACACCTTAGTAATTTGACAGGTTTCATGATTTCCTCTTAGTAAAACTATCCTGAAATATAATTATTATAATTTTACTACATTTTTTTATTTAAGACTAACAAAAGTTAAGTTCAAACTACAGTTATAGTAGTTTTCCCTTTTTATGCAATTAAACTTAAATCTAGAACCAAAAACATCTTTTGTTCTCATGAAAAGCATGTTTTTCCTTATATGATCCGCTCCTAAAAACTACAAAGAAAATGAGTACCAGATTTCTGGTAGGCATGTTCTCTCACCTGTCTGGATATCTAGCTTTAAGTGCCATAAGAAGAGTAAGGGTTTCAAGACTGTAGTAACCTCGATCTACATAATCTCCCATAAATATATATTTTGTATCTGGTACTTGACCTCCTATGTGAAACAGCTCTTCTAAATCATAAAACTGAAATATTCACGCCATTATTAAATTGTAAATCTATACACAAAATACATACAATATTGTTAACAATTGTTTTATAGGGATGTTTTAGGATTTTTTTTTAACAAAGAATTTGCTATTTGTTTTAAACTATCTTACTCGAAAACATTAATGGTCATATAAAATTGTCAAAAAGTAGTAATTTATGACTAATTACCTGACCATGGATGTCCCCACATACAGTTACAGGTGTTTGTACCGGTTGAACATTCGGCTCCTCCAGTAACAAGTCACAAACAAGATTACAAAGTTCACGGAGATCATCTTCTGGTAGATATTTACACCTTTTCGCGATTTCTATCCATTTATCTACATCGCCCATCATTTTTATAGATTTATGATTTTTTTTAACGTTTAAAAAATCGCAATAGTTATTCTTCAATCATCAATCCTCGAAACGAAATGTCAAAATCAAATAATATAAGGTGTTTTCATCTGTCACCGTGACATAACACAGTCACTGAAACTGAAGTACTGGACCAAGCATTTAGATATTAGATAGATATGCCTTCAAAATGGATACATAGATAGATATATATTTATAGTCTGTTCCAAATCTATATGCAAACATAGTAAACAAACTTTCCGTCTAAAATTACCACACGATCACTTACTATACGTCGCAAGTAACACTTTCACAGATATTTCGCATGTCTTAACTTGGTATATTAACACTTGTTGTGCGATTTTTACGAAGATTAATATTAAAAATTCTTATTTAAAAAACCTTCGACTCAAAATCGACGAAACTTGTCAAATGACAACTGACAATCCTATTGTTAAAATTAGAGACGTGCGAATGCTGACGAATTGTGAAGCTTAGTAATCGATTTATATAATCGATAAAATCGAACTTCTATAGATAAACTCAATTTTAAAATTATACCATTAAGATGGATTTTGTTGTTCTTTACATTGATAGAATAACAATTGTCACAATAATAAATGAAAAA